>CAUYUJ010003942.1:0-74314 GCA_963575745.1 Prorocentrum cordatum
GAAAGAGCAGGGGAAAAATTGGCACTGGAGTCGCACGTGAGGTGGCTCGAAGGTGTCGCTTGCAAGTTAGAACCCCATCTGCATCGTCAACGTGTCGCTGGTAGATTGCAAATTGGAGCTCGGCAGCTGGTCGATGCTTGGCGATTGTCCCACTTAATGAGGAGCCACCAGTACGCATCGAATATGAAATCCGTTGTGGAATTGTCGTTGAACACGAGCTTCCCTGGGCTTTTGGACACCTCGGCAAAAATGTCTGCCGTGGCTGCGATGCCAAAGAAAACGAGTACATACGAAGCTGGTTTCAAGATTGATTTAACCTTGTTGTTCTGGGCTCGTGAACAAAACTCAGTGGGTGATAGCGTGTATCGGTATGCTTGGGCCGATAGCAGCCCCACTCGACACCACGATTGGCTTCTTATCCACCACCAATGCATTAGGGCTGACTGCGTGATTCAGTGTTGGGAGACTGCTCGGCAGCTTGAAAGCATTGGAGGGCGGGCCGTGGAACTCGAAGCACTGACGGACATGGGCGGGGAGGATTTCGAGGAGCACCAGAGTTTGGAAATGGATGATGAAAACGACGAGGAGGAGAGATCGCAGGCCAGATGCAGACTCACACGATTTCTGTTTGATAATATTTCATACCACACATGCCTGCCGACGCACTTGGCAGTGGACCATCGAGATTTACCCCACAAGTGCGCTGCCGCTACGTATGTCCATTCTCTGGAATGCAGCACGCGCTGCGATTTAATTCGGATGCAGTCGTCGTTTGTATCTATGACGACGGACTTGGGGACGGAGGTGGGGATGGCTCAGTTCTATCAGCAGAGTTTGGACAGTTTACTCCCTGATTGGATGCGGGACGTTATGGAGCGGGACGTGGAGTCAGAGGGCGCCGACGACCGAGATTTGAATGTAGAGGGGTCGTGGATGCCAAAAGGCATGGTTATTCCGGGCATGTTGCATGTGATGTCCAATCTCAGCAAGGAAGTTGGATTGCATCTCCGAGGATGGGACGACTTCTGGAAACAACTTTCCAACGTCGAAGAACTCCTATGCAAGCAGGACAACAAAGATAAATTCATCCGGGAACTCCTGCTTCCATCGCCGCTGGCCCAAAGATCAGACGATTTCGAACACTCGTTCACTGCCATGTACGACAAAAGATGGGGCGTCGTCGTCAATTTTATGGTCGAGTTGAGGAAAGTGTTGCACACGATTCGCGCTGTATGGAACGAAAGAGTATGGTTGGAGAGCCGGAACAGGGAAGACTCGACCACATTCAATCCATCTTTGTTGACATCCACGCTTGGGAGCAGTAAGTTTTATGGTTACTTCAACATGCAGTTGTCTGTTCATTACACGTTGAAGCGTCTTACTAGTTGGCTGGAGGGTTGCGACTGCCACAAGCATCTATACAAGCGAGGTGGGCGCGTGAGCGCCCAAGATCGTCAAAGAGAATTTGGGTCTTCAGATCCCTACGCCAGCTGTCCACTCAAAGGACTTCGAGGGCCAGCGCTGGCCGCTGGAGACCACTTCAAAGTATTGCAGGATCTCGCGCAGGTGTCTGAGGATCGTCTGGAGCAGAAGGACCGCATTTTCCTACGGTTGGAAGATTGGGAAGAAGTTGTGGGCGACATGAACACGCTGATCGCGGCGATAGATGCAATCTTGAGGGCGAAGACTTCTTGTTGGGGAACGTTGCCACATATATTGGTTGGCCTTTCTCACCCAGATGAAGAAAAGGCGAGGTCGTGCGCCGTCAAGGCCGTGGATCTTTGGGAGTCCACTCCAGCTGATGCGAGAGCGACCCTCGATGAGAAGTCATTGTTGTTTCTCTCAGGCGATGGAGGTCACTCGATCCGCGAATTCGCGTCGGGATCGATTGTCCGGGATGAGCTCCCTGGAGATATCAAGGTGGCAATTGCAAAACTACGCTTCGTACCAGTTTGTGAAAGGATCATCGAGCGCCAGCACTCGTTGATCACCAAAGCTGGAGGCGGTGGGAAAATGGGACCACTTAAGACGAGCTTGGCCATCCGCGCGACTGCGCTGTTCGAGCGGGCCATCGTGAAGAATCCGGACATCTTGCAGAAATTCATTGGGCATTTCGACGTCGCCAGGGATGTAAGGCACCTCCCGGGCAACATATTCGCAGGCGCAATGCATGCGCTAACACGCAGATGTTCGTTCATGTACTCACACATCACACACGCAAACGCACGCACACACACACACGCACGCACGCACACACAAACACACACACACAGTACTATCACGGCGTCTCGGGAGGGGGTTCTCGCCTCCACAAGGGTAGCCTGTAATGGGTCCAGTCTCGGGGGCGCGTCTCGGGAGGGCGTCTCGGGAGGGGTTTCTCGCCTCCGCAAGGGTAGCCTGTAAGGGGTCCAGTCTCGGGGGCGCGTCTCGGGAGGGCGTCTCGGGAGGGGTTTCTCGCCTCCGCAAGGGTAGCCTGCAAGGGGTCCAGTCTCGGGGGCGCGTCTCGGGAGGGCGTCTCGGGAGGGGGTTCTCGCCTCCGCAAGGGTAGCCTGTAAGGGGTCCAGTCTCGGGGGCGCGTCTCGGGAGGGCGTCTCGGGAGGGGTTTCTCGCCTCCGCAAGGGTAGCCTGTAAGGGGTCCAGTCTCGGGGGCGCGTCCCGGGAGGGCGTCTCGGGAGGGGTTTCTCGCCTCCGCAAGGGTAGCCTGTAAGGGGGCCAGTCTCGGGGGTTGTCTCGGGAAGGCGTCTCGGGAAGGGTTTCTCGCCTCCGCAAGGGTAACCCGCAAGGGCCCAGTCTCGGGATGATGTCTCGGGGGGGAGTCTCGGGTGGGGCTTCTCGCCTCCACAGGGGTAGCCTGTAAGAGGTCCAGTCTCGGGGGGGGGTCTCGGGGGGTGTTTCTCGCCTCCGCAAGGGTAGCCTGTCAAGGGCCCAGTCTCGGGAGGGCGTCTCGGGAGGGCCGCCATCTCGCGCGGTTCGTGGCACCATGGGGAGTTCCACTGGAGGCCCCATGCAGAGGGCCCGCGCGGGGGTAACGCCTTATGTCGGTTCATTCACCCTTCGTGCGGCTCGTAGCCCCATGGGGATCTCCACCGAAGGCTCTTGCGAGGGTTTGGCATGCGCCCTGACTCCAGCCCGCGTCGGCAGTTGCATCTGGTGTTGCGCTATTTGCATTTGGTTCTGCGCCAGGTGATGTTATGTGCAGTGTTGTTATGTGTGGCCTAGGATGCGCATCCAGTCATTTCGATCTTCCCAGGTATGCCCTCCGCAAGTTGGGCCTGATGAAACACCCCGACCTCAAACTCACGGACCTTGCGGACAAGAGAGACAGACGCAGAGGTTTTCTCAAAAGAGCAGTTCGCGTCTTGTACCGCTGCGATTTGCAGACGCCTGCCCAGGACCTCAGAGATGCAAAAAAAACACAACGAGAGGCATCGCGAGGCAGAAGATCGCAGAGACCAGAGATTCATGGAAACTCAACAAGTATCTGAGCAATCTGTGATTGCGCACGCTCTCGTATGCCACTTGAAATACGTAGCCGATGAAGGTCAAATGATCACGCTGCCGAGGTCTGCTCTTGGGTCTGAATTGAAATCGGTGGAGCAGTCGCTAGCGAAGTGTAACTTTCGGAATCCAGATGTTGCTCCGATGATACTGGATAAGGATGTCGAAATGGAACCTCGCCCAGATGTTATAGTTGCCAAGTTGGTGATGAAAGACCCTGGCAACATGAAGCGGCTAACGCAGAGACGCATTGCAGGTGGTCGTATCGAAAAGGACTCTATTCTAATGACGTTGCATTCTGTGCCATTCGAGGGTGATCAGGTTGATGCAATGGCAGTGTCTGCAGTGCGCATGGGTGAGGTCGTTGTATCCAACCGCTTCGCGCAATCCGCTGGCTCAGCTTGCATGGCCATGCCAACGTGCCTGTGCGATCGCGGCGCTTGGGGAGCCGTTGGGCGGCGGTTGCTTCCTAGAACAATCGCGCGAGGCGCGCGCGGGAGAGGCAGTCCCTGGGTAATTCGAGAGTTTGGGACTGGAGGCACGACAATTCCTAGTCAGGCCGTTGACGGGGTCGATTGCCAAAGCGGGGCCCCCCACCTTGGACCCATGGTAAAAGAGCCCCCCCCTAGCGCTCCGATGAATAAGTGGTATGTTTGGCACCCCTGCTCTGGGCCAGGCAGCGGGGGGGGGGCTAGAGGTTTGCATCATCGAAGTGCCCCCCTGATAGCATTCTGATAGCATTGGCCCCCCATATCCCTGGCCATCGTTCCCAGATTGTGGCCCGTTCAGGGGCAGAGGCAAACAGCGGCGGAGCTTTGCGAGCCAGGCGGGCTTTCTGGGGATTCCAAGACGGCCCAAAGGGGCCCCAAGCACGTGCTTGCTCCTTCTTCTTGCTCCTTCTCTGTGCTCCTCACCTTCCCCGCGTCTCCTCCTACGCTTCCTTTTTCAACCTGCTTCTCCTCCTCTTGCCTCCTCTCGAAAAAAACGTAACCCAACAAGTGCGGGGCATCGCGCCGGTGGCCCGCTGGGCCAGCGAATTTTCTCCACAATTGGTTGATGACATCGGTATCATGCGAACAGATGGGATGATGTGGAAAACAGCGGGTTTGCTGTACGGATTCAGAGATCTCCGTTTCGACGGGTCCGGTTATGAGGTCTCTTCCTTGCTGGAAAAACTAATCCGCTGCCATCACAATAACACCAGCAAAGACACACTGCAGACGGAGTTAAACGCTAATGAGTTGCGACTGCTAGATGTCTTCCATCTCGCAGGTTTGGTTCACACCACGGATTGTTCTGGCCAGCCCATGTGTTCGCTCACAGAAGCAGGGCGCCATGCGTTATGTTTCGTCCATCGACTTGTTTCTCCTTCGCCATGTTTTGACATCCGCGTTGGGAACGTCCCTTTGGAAGACAGAACGGTTTACGAGTTTATATTGCTTCTCAAAGATGAAGGGTGGCGATGGGCGCGTCTCCCAGACAGAGTGGAAAACAGGGTGGCTCTCAGTTACAACGGGGGCGCGGATAAGGTCTGGTACACCAGGACTTTGGGAGTAATTCCCACGTGTTTTGTTTCGCGTCGGGCTGCCGCTTTTGCTGCTGCTCCTGGCCCTCCTCTTGCAATATTTTCTCGTGCCCAATCCTTCTCCCTCCCCTTGCCTCTTCACTACTCCCCTCCTTCCCCTGTCTTAGTAGGGCTGCGCAAACTACGCGCGGCATGTGGGGGAGATATGGCCCAAAGACGGGGCACGATCGAAGACGAAGAGGGCAGGTACTGAGAAAGTTTGACGCTTCGCGTACCCCCACCGACCCATTCAGAAACGATCAGCAGGGGAGTTGGTTAATCAGGGGCGGCAGGACGCATGCAGTCGCGCGGCCGTCTTCGGGGAAACAAGGATCACGCATAGCTTCCCGCATTGAAGCTTAAGATGGAAATCAGTGCAAGCTACGATGGTGCTTCGACGGGGGGTGAGGGGTGCTTCGATGACTCGTAATGGCTGTTGCACCGATTTGTATCTTAATTTCGCGTGCCTTTCGAACTTTGGAGCATTCTTGGGGCTCTCTTGGGGTTCTCCTGGGGCCATCTTGGGGCCCTCCTGGAGCTCTTTCTTGGGGCTCTCTTCAGGTCCTCATAGGGCTTTCTGGGAGCCCTCTCGGGGCTCTGTTGGGCCCTCTTGGGGCTCTTTGGGTGGGGGTATGGGAGCCTTCTTGGGGCTCTTTTGGGATGCCTGAGGGGCCTCTTGGGGCAGTTTTGGGCCCTTTCGTTTAAAACAGATGGGGGCCCTTAATTCGGACACCCCTGTCCTGGAACCTTCTTGGCCCGCTCCTGGAGCGCTCTTGGGCGCTCTTGGGGCCGTCTTGGGGCCCTTTTCTATCTTGGGCCGTCTTGGGGCCATCTCGAGGCCTCGAGAGCCCATCGGAGGCGAAAAAGCGAGAAGGCAAACCATATTGGTTTAGCTTAAGTTTTTGGAAGGTTTTGGTCTCTTGGGGGGGTCCTCGGAAGCATCGGACAACACTTGAAACCGTCTTGGGGCTTGGGACCGTTTTGAGGCCTCTGGGACGCGCGTCGGAAACTATCATGACCCATCTACCGCTATCTTGGGCCATCTTAGAGGCCATCTTGCGCTCTCCGCTCTCTCAGGCCCTCTTGGAGCCATCTTGGGCCATCTTGGACGCTGCTATGGGTCGCCCCCCCCCGTCCAAACGCATGGGGGGGGGTAAACCTCCCAACTCCCAAGCAGGGAAAGAAAGGAGGTTGGAAAAAGAAACGCCCTAGACCGTCTAGACCACCTGCGCCCAGAGGGCTGGTGGGATTTGGGATACATACATGTCTTGAACAGCACGCGAAGTCAGACTGCTTTAACGGTTCACCGATGGCGCCACCCATGCGGCATCCTATACGCTACACGGGCAACCAGTGGCGCAAACCATGGTGCAGCCAGCAGCAAAGCCAACGGCGCGCCTCGGGCTGTTCCAGCTACCGACGTGGCGCAACCTATAGCACCTCTACTGGCGCGAACTATCCCCGCGACCATGGTACACCTATGGCGCAACCTGCGCAACGATGACAGGTGATTGCAGGTGGTCGGTGGTCGGGTCACGCCCAAGTCTTAATCCCCTCCAGCCACGGCAACCACGGGGCCATCTGATTCCCCCAGGACGAATGCTGTGAGCCGTTCTTACCTTGGATGTCTGCACACATACGAATCTCTCAAAGACACTTTTGGGATTGAATCTATTCCGCATGGATGGGACGAAGACGTATACCGCAACCTGTTGCAGAATGGTGTGCCGCCTCCAGTTGGGCCGCCCCGAGCACGACGCAGAGTCGCACATCTGGCACTGGCCGACATCGAGCCCGACGTGGAGATGGACGCCTTAGAAGACGAGGACGTGGACGACCCCGACGAGGGCTCCGAGGGCGGGGGGCCCGCCGACGACGACGACGACGCCGCTGGAGGCAGCGGAGGTGGAGATGATCCGCCTCCCCCTGGTGGAGCACTGGGGCCAGGAGGAGGACATGGGCCTGCAGGAGGGCCTGGCGGAGATGGCGATCGTGGCGAACTTGGCAGTGGCGACGGAGACCCACCTGGGTCTTCAGACGGTGGTGGAGGCGGCGGAGGCGCGCCCGAGTCAGGAGACGGTGGCGGCGGGCCAGGGCCTGGCGCGGGCGAAGACATTGCTGCGCCAGCTGACCCAGGGCCTGGTGAAGGCCCATGCGACCCAGGGCCTGGTGGAGGGCCTGGCGAAGGCCCATGCGACCCAGGGCCTGGTGCGAGCGAAGACGCTGCTGCGCCAGCTGACCCAGGACCTGGTGAAGGCCCATGCGACCCAGGGCCTGGTGGAGGGCCTGGAGAAGGCCCAAGCGACCCAGGGCCAGATGCTCACGGCATGCCTGCTGGGCCAATTGCTGGGCCTGTCGGGCCTGCCGCTGGCGGGGTCCCGCCGGCTGGCGGGCTTGGCGGCGCAGCTGCAGCCGCAGCCGCAGCCGAGCTGGATCTGCTGGAGACTTCATATTGGGGGTGCTGCCGTATTAGTTGCAAGCAACCAGGGAAGCAGACCGCCTTCGGGGGCTTCGAGGCTTCCTGCGTCTTCCACAAGAAAAACAAGAAAACTGGGTGCAAGAAGTTTTTCAAGGTCGCTGGGCCGACGGCTAAGGACCGAGCGAGTGCGCTCCGTCTGGCCAGATTCTGGTTGTGCCAAGCCCGTGATTTCAATCGACAGTTTGAGCACATGCAATTTTCTGATCTGTCGCACGTCCCACCAGATGAGATCCTAGCGACCCTCATGATAACCGTCCCACCTGTTCCTGGCACTGTCGTCGACGACGAGGAATACGCCTTGCATCCAGGGCCTGCTGCTGCTGATGGGCCCGACGATGGGCCTGCTGCTGGGCCCGAGGATCCCCCAGACCCGCCTCCTGATGCACCTGCTGCGCCTCCAGTTCGCAAGCGACGGAAGGTCGGTGCTCCTCCTCCTTCTCCTCCTCCTCCTCCTCCTCCTCCTCCTTCTCCCTCCTCCACCTCCTGCTGCTACTCCTCCTCCTCCTCCGCTCACTTGGGGCTCCTCCTCCTTGTCCTCCTCCTCCTCTTCTTCCTCATCCTCCTCCTCCTCGTCGTCCTCCTCCTCCTCGTCATTCTCCTTCTCCTCCTCCTCCTCCTCCTCCTCCTCCTCCTCCTCCTCCTCCTCCTCCTCCTCCCCCTTGCCCTCCACCTCCCTTCCCTCGTCCTCCTCCTCCTTCCTCCTATCATCAACCTCCTCCTCCTCCTCCTCCCACAACCGTGCCCCCCTCCTCCTCCTCCTCCTCCATCTCTCCACGTCCCTCTCCTCCCTCCTCCTCCTCCTCCTCCTCCTCCTCCTCCTCGTCATTCTCACTCCTACCTCAGGTTCCGCCTCCTCCTCGTTCACCTCGCTCTTTCCTCCTCGTCTCATCGCCCTCCCTCCTCCTCCTCGTCCTCCTCCTCCTCCTCCCCCTCCTCCTCCTGTTTGAATGGCATGGTTTTGGGTCGGGGGGGTGACGTGGACGGGCCATGATCTGCAACCCCCCCTCTTGGATGCCCCCCTCCTGGCCGCCCCCAATGCCCGGGAGGGGGGGGGAAGGCCCTCCGAGAGGGGCAGGTGGCGTCGCCCACCTTCGGGGGCTAGGTCTGCGAGGTGTAGGGCGAGGGGAGGGGGGAGGAGGAGGAGGAGGAGGAGGAGGAGGAGGAGGAGGAGGAGGAACACGAGGAGACGCAAAACACAGGGTCGTCTGCGCCGACACTGGCGCGTAAGCTGCCCGCGTAAGGTCGTGTGCAACCGCCCTTTCATAAGACTCGTTTCTGATCGTCGCCCAGGTGGCGGCTCCCAAGGCCGACGTCACCTCGGCCGCCGCAGCCAAGCCTGCGGCGGCCAAGGCCAAGGCTGCCACGGCCAAGGCCAAGGCTAAAGGCGGCGCCGCCGCCAAAGCCGCCAAGGCGAAGGCCAAGGCGAAGGGCGGCGGCGCCGCCTCTCCCTCCTCATCTGATGCCTCATCCTCGGACTCCACCTCGTCCTCCAATTCTTCCAGCTCGTCCGATTAGCCTGCCTGCTGTGAGATGCGAGCGAGCAGAGGATTCAGCCCGCTCGACTCGATGAGACTGTCCTTCGAAAATGTTGACCCTCCCTCGAAAATCATTACCCTCTCGCCGCCCCAGAGGCCCTCGTGTTTTCTTCCTTCGCCCCTCCCGCCCCCTGGCCCCCCGTGTCTCGAGGTCCTGGGCGCAGCCCCTTGCCTGGGAATCCCGCGTGGACTTGCCGCGTCGGCCCCAGCTTCAAGCCGGCGCGGCAAGTCCACGCGGGCAGGGCTTCCCCGCAGGCTGCCCCGAGACCGCTAGGGCCCCCCAGGACCGATTGTGCATCAGAACGCTTGGATCTCGAACAATTTCTTCAGATTCGAAACGAATTCCTGAAATTATGTTTCTTTCAGAGCGGCCTCGAGGCGACTCGGGGTTTCGGATTTTTTCGGAATTATTCGGAATTATTCGGAAGTATTCGGAATTATTCGGAATTATTCGGACGTATTCGGAATTATTCGGAACTACTCGGAATTATTCGGAATTATTCGGAATCGCTGTTTGGGAGCAAAAATGTGAGATTCTGGGCCAAACGCAGGAATTTTGTATTTAGGATAGGTTTTGGCTTGATGTGTTGTGTTTTGGTTGATTTCGAGGGTTTCCTTTGGTTTTTGGACCTTTTGGGGGCGCTCGAACGGGTTCAGACTAGATTCGGTTGGACGGTGCGCGTGTTTGCTGATCCTGGAGCGATTGGTTCGAGCCGACGCCAAGTTTTTGCCCGGCACCCTCAGGGCACCCAGAGTGCCAGGCTGCGCCACGGGTCTAGTAGGATTTTGCACATATGGAGCCGAAGGGCCCCAAAACGTACCAGAAGTGCTGCTTGTTCGTCCCCGAACAGACACATATTCATGGCTATGAGCAGCGCGACAATCTTCTCTCGATTTTTGGCAATGGACAGAAGGCGATTGTTTCCACAGACTACTCGGGGATGGGCTGCGCGGAGATGGCGATCGAGCAGCTCTCGGAGCCGCTCTTGCAATAGTCTCCCCCGCCGCCGCCTCCTCTGCGCCATTGCACTTAGACAGTTAGTTTGGCATGCACCCCTCAGGCACCTTAAGAAAACGGGCCACCTTTCATGGGCCCCTTAGGGTTTTTGCAGGTTTTTCGGGTTCTCCATGTCTCAGCCCCAGAAAAGGCAGCCCCAAAGATCGCCTAAGATCGCCCCAAGACGGCCACAAAGGCGCCCCAACGGGGCCCAAAAACGTCCAAGAGGGCCCCCAGATGGGCCCAAGATAGCAACGTGACAGTGCGCGCCCAGCATTTTCAAAGATGTTCAAAATGATTGGTGCGAGGCTTCTCTGGGGAGCTCTCAGCTCTCTATGGTGTCTCCCAGGGCTTGTGGATCGGCCCCAGATGCACCCCAAAGGGGCCGAAAACGGTCCAAGAGGGCCCCCAGACGGCCAAAGAGGGTCCCAAGACGGCCCAATGACCCAAGAGGGCACCCAGACGGCCCCAAGAGAGCCCCCAAGAGGACCCAAGATGACACCCCGATATTTGCACCCAAAAGGCCATTTCGGGTGCCAACGTCGGGGGGGTTCTCTTGGGGCCCCCTCGGGGCGCTCTTGATTCCCTCTCGGGTCCTTCTGGGCGCCCTTGTGGAGCGCCGGGAGGAGGCCAGGACGGGGTGGGAGGGCCCCCGAGATGCCCGCGAAGCTCCCAGGCGGGCCAGAAAAGGCGGGCACGGTGGCACGGGGTCCAGGCTCTTGGGCGCAGGGATTGGGCCAGTCTAAAGACGGCCCAAGAGGGCCACACATTGATCCCCAAGAAGCCTCAGAGACGCTAAGGAACACCATGGTTCCCCACAGCGAGCGGCGACGCAACAAGATCTGAACGCCAAGCCTCCCCAGAGCGCGGTGACGTAAACAACTCTCAACGCCAAGACTCTCAGGAGCGAGCGGCAACGTAGAAGTCTTTGAGCGCCTGGGCTCCCAACAGAGAGCGGTGACGCAACAAGCTCTCGCCACCGAAGCTCTGGCCCCAAAACGGCTTCAGAGGGCCCCAATACGGCCCCGAGAGACCTTCAGATGGCCCCCAGACGGTTCAAGAGAGCCTCGAGACGGCTCTAGAGGCCTTGAAGAGTGCCTTCGCGAGGGCCTCAGGAGGCCACAAACTTTGATTCACTTAGAGTTTTTGCAAGTTTCTCGGGTTCTCTCCTTTTCAGTCCCAGAAGGGCCCCACACGGCCCAGGGGGGGCCAAAGATCGCCCCAAGACGGCCCCACAGGCGCCTTAAATAAAGGAACCCAGAACAATCTAAGAGGGCCCCCAGGCGGGCTCAAGACGGCCCTAGAGCCAGGAGGCCCCAAAGATAGTTCCAAGACGGCGCCAGAGGCCCGCCAAAGGGGCCAACAACGGTCCAAGAGGGCCCCCAGACGGCCCAAGAAGTGGCCCCAAGACGGCCCAAGAGGGCCCCCAGGCAGCGCCAAGAGAGCCCCGCGAGGGCCCCAAGAGGCTCCCAAGCAGGCGAGAAGAGGCGGCACGGGCTCTGGGCTGCTTGGGCGTCGGGATTGGGCTGGCCCGAAGACGGCCCAAGAGCCCCAAAACGGTCCGAAAGGGCCCCACATGTATTCCCAAGACCGCTTCGGAGGCCTCGAAAGAGTTCTAGGAGGGCCCCAGGAGAGCCGACATGGAGCCCCGAGCCAGCCCCCCGACAGAATCACACCAAGGCTCTTTGGTATGAGTCGTTCGGGGCTCGTTTCCGTGGCCCTCTCGGGTCTATTCGGAGTTGCACTCTGCGCCCTTGTTGGGGCCCGCTTGGGCCCATCCAAGACCGCTTCGGAGGCTTCAAGCGAGTTTTTGGATGGCACCATGAGGGCCCCAGAGGAGCCCCGAGCCAGCGCACCCGACAGAATCATACCACAGGCCTTTAGTATGATTTTGTCGGGGGGTTCTGAGGCCCTGTTGGATCTTTTCGGAGCTGCACTCCGTCCTTCTTGGAGCACTCTTGGGCCCCTCCAAGACCGCTTCGGAGGCATCGAGAGGGTTTTAGAGGGCCCCCCGACAGAATCATACCACAGGCCTTTGGTATGATTTTGTCGGGGCTGCTTTCCGAGGCCCTGTGAGATCTTTTCGGATCTGCACTCCGCCCTTCTTGAAGCCCTCTTGGGCCCGTCCTCATCGCCTTCGTCGTCGTCGTCGTCTTCGTCGTCGTCGGCGTCGTCGTCGCCGCCCTGTCCGAATGGCCCTTCTTCGTAGAGGTGGGTTATCGAAGGCAGCTTTCCCCTAGATGCCCCCCCAAGAAGGCCTACAACACGGCGAACGAGAATCTAGTTCGTCGTTCTGGCCCCCAGAATGTTTAGCTCGTAGTTCACGAACCCCCAGAATGGCCACGAAACGGCGAACTAGATTCTAGTTCGCCGCTTGTGGGCGAACTAGATTCTAGTTCGCCGTTATGTCGCCTCTCTTTTGGGGGCAACAGAACGACGAACTGGATTCTAGTTCGATTCTAGTTCGCCGTTGCACGTCATTCTGGAGACATTCGCAAGACGAACTAGATTCTAGTTCGCTGTTCTGCAGTCCCCTTGTGGGGCCATAACGAACGACGCGCTAGAAGATAGTTCGCCGTTATGTGGCCCTTCTGCGGGCGCCAGAACGGCGAACAGGAGTCTAGTCCTTCTGGGGGGCGCCAGGACCCCTCCTTGGTGTTGGTACCCACCCGCCCGTTCAATTTCGGCATGCCCCTCACATGGTTCGCGTGTCAAAAAAGCTCCACCGAGGGCTCCAGCACAGCACGGTTGCACGTCGCGCCTCCAAGGAGGCGATCATCGACGTCCTCCAGAACGGCGGCTCCGAGAGGCAGGCCTCTGACTTTGTGAGCATCTTTCGCGCCTGCGATAGCGAGCCGACTTGCCAGGATGTTCTAAGCAGCCACAACAACAAGCCGCAACATCTCTCCGTTGACATCCTGAACCGGGCCACGACCAAGACCATGAGGAGCCTCGAGGAACTCTTGGAGCGCTACATCGGGCAGGCCAACCGCATGAACGACGACGATAAGGACGGCTCGAGAACCTTGGGCAGGGACTTCTTGAAGAAAGCTTTCGCAACCGTTTCGAGAAAAGGACCCTCGGCTACCGTAGCCTTCGGCGCCCCCGCCTGCCCCCATTCCAAAGAGGCCCGTGGGCATGAGATGCCATGTGGCCAATCTCGTGGGGCATCCAAATTCGTGGGTTCGTCTTCTGTTTTCTGGGGGGGGGGCCCTAGAGTGGCCCAAGAAGCCTCATTCCACCTTCTGGTTGGCATACTAGATCTCTGTATGTATGTCTACAAACTTGTATACATACATATACGGATGGGTATACACATGTAAATATGACCATGTACTATAAATAAATGTGTATATATATATAAATGCATACATTGATGTATACATACATGTAACTATGACTATATGTATACTTCCCAATCTGTATGTACATGCATCTATATATAGTGTATATATACATATGCGATATGCGGGTGGCCGTCATGGGCCTTTCTGCACTGTCTCGGGCCCTCTCGGGGCCCGCTTGCCTTCTCGCTCTCTCATGGGCCAGGTGCCTTCCTACGATGGGCCGCGGAGTTCAATGGCGCGGTGTATTGCCGTTGCCATGATTGCGAGTGCCCCGTGCATCCGTCGGCTGAGCAGCGTGAGAACGCTCTCTATGTATGTATCGGCGGCAACGTGTGCACCCCTTGGAGCCGCATGGGCGGTCAAAGAGGATGGTTGCATGAATGCAGCCTGTCTTTCGTGGTCTGGGTCGCTGACATGATGGAGAATGGCAAGCCAGACGCTATCATCCAGGAGTGCACCGTCGACTTCGACGCCGAGCCCTTCGCGTGCATCCTCGAGAAGAACGGCTACGCAGTTCAGTTTTGCAGTTTCTGCCCGACAGACTTTGGGATTCCATCCCGAAGGCCCCGGCACTATCTGCTGGCGCGCAAGATCAGCACGCTGGAGATCAAGCTCGATTTCGACATCCCCACGATGACGAAGATGTTCTTCCATGAGTTGGAGACGGATGGCCGCATCTACTTCCGCATGCCCAGGAAGGACGTGTTCTCAGAGCTCAACCAGCTCGCGGAGGCCAAGCACCTTCCGAAGATCGACGAGGCGAGCGGCATGAGTTGGGACTGCAGGGAGTTGGTGACCGCTTGCCAGCGCGAACGGTTGGCGGGCTACGAGAAGATGGCCCGCGAGGAGGGCCAGACTTTCATGTGCGTGCAGCTGGGTCAGAACCCTGGCTTCTGGAAGAAAGCCGATGCGACCTGCCCTACCCTGATGCGGAACTCGACGATCTACGGGCTCCACTTGACAGAGAGAGGCGAGGAGCCAAAGGTCGACCGCATCTTGTTGACTTATGAACACTTGGGGTGTCTCGGCATCCCAGTGCTCCTGCCCGAGGACCACCCGTTGCACGAGAAGGTCCCCGACAAGCTCCGCTACTGGTCCAACATGAGGAAGCTTGAGTTGCGCCACCTGACTGGCAACGGCATGCATCTCGCGCAGATCGGCTCAGTGCTGATCGTACTTTTCATGGGGTCCTATAAGAAGGATCCGCCGACCACCGAGTGCGTCTTCAAGCGGCCAGCTGGCCGCAATGTCGGGAAGCGCCCAGCAGCGCAGACCCCCCAGAGCAGGCGCGCGAGCAAGAAGCCCAGCAGGCCGTCGTAAATATTTGAAAGCTTGCCGGTTTCGATTCATTGCGCTTGCTTGGCCACCAAGGGCCCATAGGCGCACGTAGGGCGAGTGCACGGAGATGGAGGAGGAGGAGGAAGAGGAGGAGAGAGTTGGAGTAGGAGTTGGAGTTGGAGGAGGAGGAAGGGGGCGATGATGCCCGCCACATTTCCAACGTTGACGGCCGCGCTCGTCGTGACAGAAGACACGCACTAGTGGGTCGCACTACCTGCCCCTCACGCCCCCTCCTCAAATTTAACATCTTTCAACCTTCTTTCTTCGAAGCGTTCGCGTCCGCCTCGTCATCTTCCATCTGCCTTATGCTTTTCTTCTTTCCCTGCCACCCCCCCTGGCCTAATAAAACGCCACTCCCGACCCCGCCAAACCCAGTTGGTAATCCCAGTAGTCTCGCAATACTAGCGACACACTGACGATCTCTCTCACAATATTCGATCCCTTCAACTAGCCCACACTCTATATAGTCCCCCAGGCGCAACTCTAAAACGCTCTAGTATATTTGCACGGACTCACCACCCTCATCTTATCAAACACAGCCATTCCACTTTCTACAAACTAACATAACACCTAATACTCATCTCAGAATGAAACACAACAATAAAAATGCGCGAGCGTCCATTAATCATCAATCAACACACAGCCACCAACCCAGATATTCCCGACGGTGCGAAGCCTGTGACGCAACTTATGGCGCAATCTCCGCATGGCGCGAGAACATATGGCGCAACCAATGGCGCAGCACGTGGCACCATTGACTGGCTGACTGACTGCGCTGCGACTGAAACAGCTTCTGAAACGGCCGCGACGCGGCCCGCCAAGGCGGCCCTTCGCACATCTGAGCCCCAGAAGTCTTCGAACATATGGGAAACGAGGTGACATGCAAATCTGCCGCTCAGCTCTGCGTCTAGCATTGCTGCTATTGTACCATTGCAGTTTCAGGGCTTCCACGCTTTCTGGCCACGCTACCTCTCATCTTGACTCTGGCCCACTGCGACTACCTGCTGATCGGATGCCATGTCGAGGATGATGCTGGAAAAGGACGGCGGCAGTGATTCCGAGGACAGCGGCGCAGGCTTCAGCACGTTGCGGACCAACCAGATCCCATCCAAGCGCGGCAAGTCCGAGGGCAGGGAGAGCCGGAGGAGCCGGGGAAGGCACGCAAAGGATAAGAAGAGAGATCGAAAAGACAAGAAAGGCAAAGACATTCCCGAAGATAAGAAACGCAAGGTTGCCGAACAAATGCAAGACCGACGTGAGAAAGCAAAAGCTAAGGCTCAAGAGGGCGAGATCAGAATCTGCAGGGGCATGGGCTGCAAGTACCGCGCAGACGAGACAGGCTGCAACCTCTCCTACTGTCCGAAGTGCAAGCGCATGACGGACCGCCTGGCGAACTTGGCGAAGAATGATTCGGTTGACCCGGTGAAGTCGATGAAGAAGTTGTCCGACATTCGCTCCGACCCGAAGAAGCTGAAGGGCGCCCTCAAGAGGTTCCAGGAGCTTCGATAGCAAATCATGGGGGCCTGGTATACCCTTTCAATTCTTGACGCTTCGCGTGCCCACGCCAGCCCATCCAGAAACGATCAGCAAGGGAATCAGTGAATCAGGGGCGGCAGGACGCATGCAGTCGCGCAGCCGTCTTCGGGAAAACAAGGATCACGCATAGCTTCCCGCATTGCAGTTTGAGATGGAAATCAGTGCAAGCTACGATGGTGCTTCGATGAGGGGTGAGGGCCTCGGGGTGTTTCGATGACTGGTAATGGTTGTTGCGCTGGTTTGTATCTTAGATCCGAATGCGTTCCGAAACTTGGAGGCATCTTGGGGCTCTCTTGGGATTCTCTTGGGCCCCTTTTGGGACCTCCTGGGGCTCTCCCTCGGGGCTTCCTTGAGGTCCTCTTAGGGCCTTATTGGGGCTCTTTTGGGGCGTCTTGGGGCCCTACTGGGGCTCTGTGGGGGGGTCTGGGGGCCTTCTTGGGGCTCTCTGGGATGCCTGAGTAGCCTCTTGGGGCCGTCTTGGACCCTTTCGCTGAAAAAGAGGGGGGCCTTTCATTCGGACCCCCCCCCCCATCAGAGACTCATAAGTGCCCTCCTGGGGCCCTCTTGGTCCGCTCTTGGAGTGCTCTTGGGCGCTCTTGGGGCCGTCTTGGGGCCCTTTTGGACCCCTCTTGGGAGGCTATATTGGAACGTCTTGCGGCCATCTCGGGGCCTCGAGAGCACGTCGGAGGCGAAACAGCGAGAACGCAAACAACACATTGCTTTTTTTTCTTAGGTGTTTGAGAGATTTTGGCCTCTTTGGGGGGTCCTCGGAGGCCTCGGGCAATACTTCAAATCGTCTTGGGGATGGGCGTGGGGGTGGGGGGAGGGGAGGAATGGGTGGGGCGGGTGGGTTCGGGGGGGGTGGGGGGGGTGGGGGGGTGGGGGTGGGGGGGGGTGGTGGGTTGGGGCCGTACTTGAGGCCTCTTTGGTGAAGGTGCGTCGGAAGCTAATCGGAGGCCTCGGGCAATACTTCAAATCGTCTTGGGGCCGTCTTGAGGCCTCTTGGAGGTGCGTCGGAAGCTATCTTGACCCATCTACCGTTATCTTGGGCCCTTTTGGAGGCCATCTTGCGCTCTCTGAGGCCCTCTTGGAGCCATCTTGGGCCATCTTGGACGCTGCGCGCGTCGCGTGTCGGGCCCCCACCCCGTCCAAACGCATGGGGGGGAGGTAAACCCCCCAAGCAGGGAAAGGAAGGAGGTTGGAAAAGGAAACTCCACGCCCTAGACCACCTGCGACCAGAAGGCTGGTGGGATTCCGTCTTTAGCGTCGGTTAGCGTCGATTGCCGTCTGGGGGTCGATGAGATGGCGCCGATCTAGCGTCGGTTCGCGTCGATGTGGCGTCGGTTAGCGTCCACCAGCGTCGATTCGCAAGAGCCGACAAGATGGCATGGGGAATGGGGGCCCCCATGAGTTGCCGGGCCGCCGAAAAGGAGCTGTGCCCCGAGCAGAGTGATGGCTCCAGAAGGGGTCCGAAATCGGCGAGGACACCGAGCTTGGCGGCCATTCTGGAGTACGAGGACAACAAGAGCGGCGTGGAGTCCAACATTCAGGGCAAGATGATGTGGGAGGAGGAGTTCTATGATCACGCGAAGACCGCTGCCGGCGGAAAGATGTCGCCAAAGCAAGCTCAGGCCCAGTGGCTCGATTGGAGTAACAAGTACGAGAACAACCCAGACGACATCATTTGGGACAAGGATGGGCCCGAACACTCCCCCTTGCAGTTCTGGGTCAAGGTCGGGAAGTTCGTGAACTTGACTAATAAGCACGAGGTGGGCAGGAGGATGGAGAAGACGCTGGTGACGAACAAGAAGGCAACCCAGGACGACGTTGCCAAGATGAAGAAGATAGCCAGGAATGGTCCAGACGAGCTGGAGGGCATGGGGGTGGACGGCATGATGGCCAAGTTGCTCGTGAAGAACACTGGCTCTAGCGGCTCGTCCAGCGCTTTCGCGCCGGGGAAGATGGGGATCGGCGCGACCAAGTTCGGTGGCATTTTCGTGGACAGCGACAACGAGACGCCGAGGAAGGGAAAGACAGACAGAGGTTTCAAGTCAGACAGCGACTCCTCCGACTCGGGCTCGGACGATGGAGACGACGACGACGGCCGCGACGATGATCCGAAGCCGGAGGCCAAGGTTGCGTGGTTTGACAGGGACCGAGCTCTCAATACAGCCAAGCGTGCAGGCGAACAGATCGTGGACAAGTTGGTGGAGGGCTTGACAGGCGCGCAGAAGGAACTTGAGGAGGCCCTTGGCGAAGCACAAAGCCGCGGGGACGTGCCAGCGAACGTTGGCGAGATCACGATCGGCAAGGTTCGCTTGCAGACGCTGCTGCTGGTCTTGGACAGCAACTCCGAAGCATTGAGGGCGCACATCAGATCTTTCACCGACGGCGGCCGCGCGATGGGGTCGAGCACGCTGGCCGTGGGGAAGGCCCCGCCGTGCGCGATGTACGAGAGTCTGCGGACCATCAGCGACTTGAAGGATCACTTGGAGAGCGCCGAGGCGTGCAACACGAAGGACGACTTCGCTAAGAACAGGGGGGACTTCAGCACGATGAAGACACCGATTCAGAAGCTCACTCAAGCGGCCAGGGCAGCATCGAAAGATTTGCAGACCTTGGTGGCCGCCAAGAAACGGAAATGCGAGCAGGGCCGGGCGGATGCTGCGGCGGTTGGAGAGCGCAAGTTGTTGGAGAGCTCAAAGAAGGCCAGGAGAGGCGGCAAGGAGCCATATGTGTTCGACCAGGGCGCGTCGGACATGAGGGACATGCCAATCGTGAACCCTTCGGCGGCGCCCGTGCAGGATTACTGGAAGACGCCCTTCGTCATCAGCAGGGAGCGCACGGACATCGGCAACTTCCTCAAAGACGGCTCCGAGCTCAAAAATTACATGGACGACCTTGTTGGAAGCATGGTCCGCGAGAGCAAGAAGAGACCCTTGGAGATGGACCGTGGCCAGATGAAGCTTCCCGACGCGCTTCGCCAAGTGGTGGACGACTACTTCGCTGGCTTGTTGCCGAAAGACATCGGTGACGTCACGACTGACCTGATCAAGAATGCCGAGCTCTCGAAGGACAGCAACATGTATTCCTTGGGCTTCGGCATGATGCCCAACATTCCTTTCAGCCAGGCTCGACGAGGTGGACGGAGGAAAGGATGGAGGAGAGGAAGAGGAGGAAGACGGAGGGAAAGGAGGAGGAGGAGGAGGAGTAGGAGGAGAAGGGAGAGGCGGGGGAGGAGGGACAGGAGGAAGAGGGGGAGGAGGAGGAGCAGGAGGAGGAGGTGCAGGGATGTTTCCCTTGTTATCCCGCAGGCCGAGAAGTACCATCTGGGCTCCATGAGGCTGACCTGCCATGGCGTGCGCCAGGTGTCGGTGGCCACCGAGCGGGACTTGTATAAGTTCATGTGCGCTCAAGCTCCCGGCAGCAACCCCACTTTCTCGCAGGTATGGCAGTACTGGAAGACAATCGACGCCGCCAGCCTGAAGAACTTCCTGGCCTCGTTCCCTGCTTGGGCGGCCACCGTCGGCGAGGGCGACGTGCTGGTGTTGCCGCCGGCCTTCGTCGTGGCAGAGAAGGCCGTGGGTGGAGTGGTGTGCGGCTTGCGCCGCGTGTTCGTTTGCTCGGGCCCCCACGTCGACGCCCGCGACAGCGTGGTGCAGGTGCTCTCCGAGGTATCCGATGAGTTGAGCAAGACCGCCACGTCGTCCAACGAGAAGACGAAGAACGCGATCCAGGTGGTGATCTCCATCCTGAATGCCACGAAGCTTCCGCCGGCGCCGGTCAGTGGCTTGGCCACGCCTGAGGCGCCGCCGCTGCCGGCGGCCGGCACGACCCTGCTGGCGTCGCCGATTCCCATCAGTCCGATGCCGATCCCTGCTTCGCTGGATGACGCGGAGGACGAGAAGAAGAGCCAGGACGAGGAGATCAAGAAGATCGACGACTCGACGGAGGCTGAGGTTGCGATGGCCAAGAAGGACCAGGACGTTCCGAAGTGCGAGGAGGGCCAGAAGAGCCGGGGCGCGACGGAGGCCGAGGTTGCGATGGCTGGCGAGAAGGACCAGGACGTTCCGAAGTGCCAGCTGAGCCAGAAGAGCCCGGGCGCGACGGAGGCCGACGACGAGGCGATGGTCGGGGTCACCAGCCAGGAGATCAAGATGGGCTAGAGTCATGATGATCATGATGGTGGGCGTGGCGGGCGGCGACGTGGCCGCCGGCCGTGGCGCCGCAGAGGCGTGGAGGCCCGGGCCAGCGTAGTGGGAGACGCCCTCGGCGCTCGGCCGTGGGCGCTCGCTGGGCGCCAGGCCAGCGGCAGCGGCTCCGAGCGCGCCGCCACGCCTCGGCGCTCAGAGAGTCTTTCGACTCTGATGTGAATGTGACTGGCCGGCGAACGGCTGGCAGCAGATGAGGTTGGAAACGCATATAGCGTCATCGTACTTCGTACAGTAGGATCATGTCGCATTGATTCGGCGGCGACCCCAGAGCGGGCTTCCAAGGTTGAACGCCGCCAAAGGCACAAGATCGTTCGATATCGAACGATCCGCGCTATCGGGAAACCCCATTCGTTCGAAGCTCAACGATCCACGTGGCATCAGAATTCAACGCCGACGCCGTAGCGACGCGAACCAGCCGTACTCTTCTCGTAGTTGTTGTTTTTGTTGTTCCTTGGTTTTGTTTTGGGGCTCTTCCAAATCTCCTCCTCGAGTCCTCCTCTTCACTTAACCTTTTTCCTGATCCCCCCCTTGTTCATTTCCCTCCGCCTGTCTTCCTCCATCCCTCCCTCCCCCATCCTCTCGGGCCTCGGGCAGGCGAGTCCTGCATTAGGTATGGGAACGCATGCGTGCTCAAATGTGCCCACTGGCCTCCAGCTACTACAAAGGCTCCCGCCTGAGACTTCCTTCCTCGCGCATGAATCAGATGAGTCATGACATCCGCTCCCGCTCAGACCTCCCTCACATTTTACAGCGCGGTTCCATCTCAGTAGCCGCGGGGGTCGAATCAGGGCTTTGAAGGCAGTGGCTCGGGTCTGGCACGGTCGGGCATCGGGGCCATGGCATCCTCTGGTTACGGCCCTCGGCGCGAGGTGGGAGATATTTGGATGTACGATCGCCCCTTCATGGTGCCATATGTCCCTGTCAAGTACCCGCGCCAGCGCTATCTGTTGCACCCGTGTGGCACGTGGATCCCGAGCAAGAAGATGAGATTGAGCACAGCCGCTGCCGCCCAAGTCGCCAGTCACATGTCTTCCTCGCCCAGCCCATCAGCTTCATCAGAGGCGAATTGCCTCTCACCCCAGATGGCGCTCGCCAGACGGGGTAGTTCAGATGCAGATGAGGTGGAGTTAGTGAGCGAGACGATCGTGCTCGACTGATTTCATAGTTTCGTTGCACTGTTGTCGGTTGGTGCTTGGGCGCACCCGCTCAAACTCAGACGTTCTCGTGATCAGGGGTCCGGGAGCATCGTGAAAAGTACGCAACGCACAACATGCGAACAAACAAATACGCACACACACATACACACGCACGCGCACACGCACACACACACGCAAGCATTTTCACACGCGCACGCACACGCAAGCATTTTCACACGCACACGCACGCACACACACAAACACACACACACGCACACACACACACGCATACACGCACACGCACTCACAAACACACACACACGCACACACACGCACGCACACACGCGCGCACGCATACACGCACACATGCACACACACGCACACACACACACACACTACACACACGCACGCACACACTCACGAACACACGCACACACGCATACACGCATACACGCACACACGCACACACGCACGCACACACACAGACACAGACACAGACACAGACACAGACACAGACACACACACAGACACACACACACACCACACACACACACACGCACACACACCACACACACGCACGCACTCACACACAGTACTATCACGGCTTCTCGGGTGGGGTTTCTCGCCTCCACAAGGGTAATTAGCCTGTAAGGGTCCAGTCTCGGGGGCGTCTCGGGAGGGCGTCTCGGGAGGGCGTCTCGGGGGGGCGTCTCGGGAGGGCGTCTCGGGAGGGCGTCTCGGGGGGGCGTCTCGGGAGGGCGTCTCGGGAGGGCGTCTCGGGAGGCCTTAGGAGGCGTGGAGGGGCGAGGGAGCGGCGGGCTCGGCTGGCGCCCCCGCCGGCCGGCGAGCCCGGCGAGCTGCCCCAGGACGGCCCGTGGCCGCCGGGGAGCCGGGGAGGGCCCCGCCTCCTCCCTCTCTTCCCTTTCTTCCTCGCACTCCTCCCTCTACTGGCTCTCTCCAACTCCTCTCCTCTCACTCCTTTTTCTCTTCCCTCCCCCCCCTTCCCCCTCTCCTCCCACTTGCCCCTCCCTCCTCCGACTCCTCCCCCTCCCCCTCCCCGGGGCCCTCCCCCTCTCTCCCCGCTCTTCTCTCTTTTTTGTTTTCTCTCTCTCTCTCTCTCTCTCTCTCTCTCTCTCTCTCTCTCTCTCTCTCTCTCTTTTTCTCTCTCTTTCTTTATTTCTTTCTCTCTTCTCTCTCTCTCTCTCTCTCTCTCTCTCTCTCTCTCTCTCTCTCTCTCTCTCTCTCTCTCTCTCTCTCTCTCTCTCTCTCTCTCTCTCTCTCTCCTCTCCTGCCCCCCCTCCCCCTCCTTTTTTCCGCCTGGCTCAAACAAAACGCCGCGGGTAAAGGACGTAGGGGAAATGGCGCCAGCCCGACGGCCAGAGGGCGCGGGCCAGGGCGTTGAGGTACACGTGCTATTATAATCCTTATGTTCCTCGTTCCTTTTCCTTCTCACTCTCCTCCCCCTCCCTCTTTTCGCTAGGCTTAAATAGGTAGAGGCGTGGCAACTACCCGATTGAGTGGGCGAAGACGTTGCAGTATTCGTTTGGGTACTTCGCAATGGGATGGGCGTAGGGGGCGACGCACTAGCGGTCTTGACCGATTTTAGTATGGGGGGGTTCCACCATGCTAAGACGTCTTTAGCTTCGGCCAGTCGGCCTGCGTGCGAAGCCTGGTGAAGACCAGCTCGTCCTGCAGCTTGTGGGCGAGCTTATGCGAGTGGCACCGCTGCTTGATGTCGGCCACAAGCCCTTGCATGTGGGATTCCTTGGTCGGGCTCCATTGCCCGCGCGCCATGATTTCGACGAGCGCGTTTGCTATTAGGTGGCTGGACACGCCCAGGTCCAAACACTGGAGAATATCTACCATGATGCCCTCAAACCTGAAAGATATAATATTGAAGAAGCTACTGAGATGCCTGCTGCCACGTCGGCAGCTCAACAGGTGACTGTTATGCGCGACAACTGTTGCTCTCCAGCCCGCCCCAAGATCAGCCCGAGAGAAGCGCGCGTCGCCTCCTGCGAGGGTCGCGCCGCGCAAGTAGCAGCACTCCGCGTTGTTCCACCTGTTGAGGTGCAAGAAATCCGAGCAGTACTCCCAATCACCTCGCATCTGAATGGTAGCGAGTAGCGAATGTTCTCCCATAGCACAACGTTCTGCCTGCCTCTAGGTGAGGCACGCCGTTGTGCTGAAGAGCGGGCATCACGCCTTTGAACAATGCGTTGGAACTCCAGGCAATGCGACCCACCATCTGCTCGAACATGTCTAAGTCGAGATCCGACTTCTTGAATGCCGTGACGATATCTCTCGTAACAGTCGTGTCGCCATGGCCTAACAGGCCATTGAATTGAAGCGTGAAAAGGCAGTCGGCTTTCGACGTCGGGGCAGCATCGCCATGTAGTCCCACAGGAACAGTAGTGGGCGAGATACGCGAAGCATTGCACTGTAGGTCGGGTGGCCCCGAAGGGCGTGCCAGAATTGGGCGGTCTCGCCATCTTCTCCAGTGATCCGTTGTTTGAACACCAAAGGGCCCTTACGGTACCATGCCTCCAGCGTGTCGATCGGGTCGACGAACGGGTGGAAGATCACGTCGCCGTTGGTGTTCTTCAGTTCTGCCCAGCTGATCTGCGGTGCTCGCGCTGGCGTACCAATGGCGCGACACACTGCCCTGAACGCGTGCTTGGGTTGCAGGTTGGATGTGCCAGCGTAAGCGCCGATGTTCTGCGCTCCCTGGGAGGCCGCGGCCTTGGCGAACTTGATCGCGCCAGGGCTGCTGATGGATCCCGTGGCCCATCTCCTCCGCAAGAGGCCTGTGAATTCACGAGCGTCTCCTCCGCAAGGCGTCGCACCCTCAAGGTCTTCGACGCGGCGCCTGATGCCCCTGCCTTCGGCGGGCGCAGCGCTGCTGGCCTCCTCGTTGCACCGCCGAGGCGCCATCCGCTTGCGAAGCCCACCGTGGGGAACTCTTGGGACGCCATCTGCATGGCAGCTCAGGCACCAACCCCTGGCGGATGCCGTGGCCTCGTGGAGGCATGAGTAAGCACACGGTGAATAGAAGCATTTGGGCGCATAGTCCACCCAGCGCCGGCGGCGCTGGGGTTTGAGCCAAAAAGGCTGCAGGATAAAGCGGGGGGGGAAGGGGGCGGGGGAGGGGCAGGGGGAGCAGCAATGACGTTCTGCATGTGTTCCAGTTTGCGAAAAGCCGCGGCTCGAGGGGCGGGGGGGGGGGGCAGGGTAAACATTTTGCATTGTCCCCCTGCTCGCCCCTCGCCCTCGCGAGTGCACTCTCTCTCGTGGGTAGCTCTTTAAGTCAGTCAGCCCAGTCACTCAGTCAGTCCAATCAGTCAGTCAGTCCAGTCAGTCAGTCTACTCGTTGATGCATCAACCAGTCAGTTCTTTTAGCCACCATTAGATGCATACTCAGTAAGTCCAGTTAGTCAGCCCAGCCAGTCCACCAGCCAGTCAGTCCAGTCCATCAGCCAGTTCAGCCAGTCAGTCCAGTCAGTCCAGTCAGCCAGTCAGTCAGTCCAGTCGGTCAGTCCAGTCGCTGGTGCATCAACCAGCCAGTCCAGTCAGTCACCGTCGGGCGCCTACTCACTCAGTCAATCCAGTCAGTCCAGCCAGTCCAGCAGCCAGTCAGCCCAGTCAGTCAGTCCAGTCAGTCCAGTCGGCCACGAGTTTGATGATGTTGTGGATGATGATCACAGTTGATAATCTCTACGCTCGCTCGCCGCCCCGTCCAGCGAGCACGCCGACGCATTGCCATGTGTCCCTGCACCTGGCTATCACCCCCGTCTGTGTGACTGGCCGTCGAGACGGGCCGAATGCAGGACATCAGATCTTCTGCTTGTTCTGCTGGCTCTCCTTCGGGTTGAACTTGTTGAACCACTCGACAGAAGAGTTCAGCGCATCGAAGGCCTTGTCGATTTTCATGCTCAGTGCCAACATCGTGGCCTCGTCCGCCCCCTGCAAGACGGCGTCTTCGACCGACACAAAGATCTGCGTCATCTCCTTGACGTTGTTGGCGATCTCCCTGTTGAGCTCACCTAGGAACTTCCCGCCCTTCGAGTCGATGAACATCTGCTTGGCGATCGTCAACGCTTTCCCGATGTTGAACACTACCTTTTTCCCGTCCGTCCTCAGTGCCTTGAAGGTCGCGCTCTCCTCGGGCTTCACCTCCGTTGGCTCGCCTTCCTCCTGCTTCACAGCGACCAAGCCCGCACCCGCAGCCGAACTTCCAGCGTTGCATGCCCTCATGGATGCGAATGATGCCTCCGCTTCTATCTGCCTCTCCTCGGTGTCAAGGTCAGCCTTGGTGCCGAGCTCGTGCGTGTCCCGCTCCTCGTCGCCCTCCTCGCGGCTGTCCAAGTTGACTGCGTACTCCCTGCTCCACGGCCCGTCCTTCCCAGTGTCGCGATCGGGGCGCCATTTGGTTGGGTCTTTGTCGAAAACCTCTGCCTTCTCCTTCGCCTTCTGCTCTCCGAATTCCGAAATCATTTTGGTGAGGCTTCACCACACGACCTTTTTCTTGTTCTTCTTGAGAAGGGTGACCGACTTCTTGGACTTCGCCGTGCCTCCATTCTTGAGCTTATCTGCGAACCAAGTATGGAAGTACTCACGCCTTTTTCCAATCGGCCACCCGTCGTACGTTTTCTTCGCCCCGTTCGTCTCGAGCCAGTGCACCATGGACGCGCGAGCTCTCTTGGCCTCGTCGGCGTCCTTGAGGAGATCCTTTGCCTTCTCGAGTTCGTCAGCTGACACCGTCGGCGCCTCCAACGTGCGTTTTTTTCGGCGGCTTCGGAGGTTCCCACGGGGCGGCTGGCCCCAGCACTGAGCGCGCTCTTGAGCCAAAGCGGCTACGGCCAAGGGGCCCTTCCCACGGGGGCCCCCTAGGCCCCTGGGGCCAACAAAAACCAGGTGAAACAAAAACAGACAAAAAACAGACAAAACACAGTCTGTATTCCATCCCGGTTTTGTGCCGGCTAGCCGGCCCTGGGTACTCTAACGGACACAAGCACAGGGTGAAACGCAGTATGTGTTTCTATGTTTTTTCTTTGTTTTTTTGTGTGTTTCTCCCAGGGGGGCCGGGCGGGACGGAGGGGGGAAGGAGAACACAGGGGGGGGGATGGGGAGGAGGGGGAGCTCAGAAGGGGGGGTGGACGGGAACGAAGAGGGGTAGGAGTAGGACGTGGGTGCAATCCGAAAGGTCACACCGTATACGTGCGCTAGCAACGGTATGCGATCCCCAAACAGCGCGTGCATTCCCCAAGCAGCGCTTGCGTTCCCCAGGCAGCTATATATCATCCCCATAGCAGTGCTTGCACGTATTCCCCAAACAGCGAAACGGCATTATTCAAACAGTGGTTGCGTTTTCGCATGCTTGCCTAAGTGCCCTCGGCTGTTACTTCACCTCTAAGGTGCCTAAGGTGCCTAAGGTGCCCAACCCTGCAACTGCTTCCATTCTCCAAACAGTGCTTGCACCTTGTAGCGGGCTCCCCAAACAGTTGCGCTCCCCAAGCATTGATTGCATTCACCAAACAGCGCTTGCACTCCCTAAAGCGTACAGCCGCAATGCTTTTCCAGACTGTAGTCTCCAAGCACTTTTTTCCCGAGCACGCGCTGCTGAAGAGCAACCGTCTGCCACGCACGCTGAAGTATCCTCGAAGTGGTGCCTTCGCACCGCTGGGCGAGCCTTGTGACTCGACGACTTACTCATGGCACTCCTTGGCCACGATCACGGCTGGCCTCTCGTCGAGGCTGGCGCTGCTGCTGGAGGCGAAGGCTCTCTGGACGAGGTGAAGGTGCTCTGTGGGTTCCAGGTGCTCTCGTCGACGACCTCCTCAAACATCCTGCGAATCACCTGTTTGGACGCGAACTTGATGTAGGCCTTCTTGTACTTGCGCTGGGCCATACCACCGCCCGACCTCAGTTTAGCCTCATTGATGTCTAGCTGCGACCGCGGATTGCGCAACCCCCTGGAGAGACAGCCGATGTTGGGGAGAATCGAACAGCCATCTTCGCGGACTCCTTGAATTACTGCGTCCGAGTAGGCGTTCACGAACGAGAGGGCCTGTTTGTATTGGATCTTGAGAGACGTAGCAATTCTCTGGACGAAGGCACGCTTGTTGCCACGCTTAGGCTTCCTACCCATCTGGAGGGTGGAAGCTCTGGGGATCAGCTCGGTGGTGCTGGCTCGAGCCTAGATGTCTCCAGTTGTGGTGACGTGGGGTGCTGGTGATAGTGCAATGGTCACGCTGGCGATGGTGATGATGGTCATGATGCAGACGATGCTTTCACCCCCAAATGGGGGCTGAATTCCCTAAGCAATGCTTGCATGCCCAACACAATGAACAGACCCGTTCCAAACAGTGCTTGCACGTATGCGTTGTGCTCCTAGGGCGTCCTCGATTGAACGTTTTACTCCTAAAGCGTCTTAGTCTTGATCGCCCAAGATGGCTCACGAGTTCCTATGATCTCTTCTATCGACGGCTGCATTCCCAAAGCAGTGCTTGCACATTCGTGCACTTGTTGTAGTTCCCCCATCAGCGCTTGCACTCTCCAAGTAATGCGTTTGTTCCCGAACCAAATCTTGCATCCTCCGTGTAGTCCGATGCGTGGATGGTGGTGATGATGTTGACGATGAAGACCACTGTGCACGCAACCGCGTCAGACCCGTCTACAGCGGGCTAGCGGCTAGCATATCCTTGAGGTGGCGCCGTCGCGCCGCTTGGCAAACCGAGAAGGGCGGATCGCTCTCACTCGACCGAGTCCTCGATCTGCACGACCTCGTGATCCGCGACGGCCTGGCTCTCTTCTTGCTAGGTCTCTTGCAAGGTATCTACCTGCTCGAGCGCCCTGTCGTAGGTGTCCGCGGGGTCCGACGCAGTGCGGCGCAACTTCTTGGCCTCGACAGGCTGCATCAAGTTCTGGACAACCTCCTTGACTTCCAGGAAACGTACCACCAAAGGGTCCAGCGCGTTGCCGACGAACGCATCGAGGTCGAACGCACTCTCGGGAGGTGGGCCTCCAGGGAATACCGACTCGAAGGTGCTGTAGGCGATGGTAATGGCGTTCGACAGCGCATCCATTTCCTCAGCCACGGACCTTGTATACTTGGTGTCCAGCTGGCCACCCGACGCCCACGCCCCGAGGAGAAACATCATGTTCTTGCACTCGTTGGCCACCTTGTCTGCGCGGAGGTCGTCCCACCGACTGTCGGGCCCAGGCGGACCCCAACGGCTTTCCGCGCCAGTAGCCACATGCACGGTGCTCTCGACATCAATCGTCGTTGGAAGCCGCGGTCCGAGCGAAGAGCTAGCACCTTCCTCCATGAAAGCATCACCCTGCTGCTCTAGCTCCAAGAGGTGCTCACGGTCGAGGTCAGACATGTTTCGTAGTATTTACTTCTACTGCGTGGGAACGTGAGCCAAAATGGCTATGGATGACAATGGCAATGATGGTGGTGTTGCTGCGTATGACCTCACCCTCGTCACCATCATGGTGATGATGGTGATGATGATGGTGATGATGATGATGCTGATGATGATGATGATCATCATCATCGTTGTTAGGTTCACTATCAGCATCACCGTCACCGTTAACATCAGCACACTCCTGATCACAGCCACCCATCATCTTTACCAGCCATAGGCGGAAATACGAGGAGGACAACATGACGAGGTTTGAGGATGAGAGGGCTAAGGGTGAATGCGACGGGCGAGGAGGGCGGAGGGAAGGAGGAGGCCGAGGACGAGGATGGTTAGCGTGATGATCTTGGGGGGCGAAGTGTGTTCATCATCGGAATTGCCCCTAGGAAGTCGAACTGTTGCTGGCTCCTCGGAACCGAGCGCCCCAGCGTGTCAACGCACGCGTGCAATCAAAAGATGCCTGGGAAGCCATGCCTACTGCCTCATTTTCTTTTTCGGACGCCGGTACTTGTTGCGGAGCTCGTCCGTCCACGCAGTCGCTGCCGCCTGCGCTGCCTCCCTGACCTTCTGCGGCGACACGCCTGTTTTCTTCATCTGGGTGATCTGTTTGCCGTAGACCCTGCTGTGCTCGCGGTTGAGGAACTTGCGCCACTCATCGTCCGAGATGTTCGCAGGGTCAGGCCGTGTCGCAGGGGCTGCTGCGCCGTCGGACTTCTGCTCCTGGGCTGCTGCGTCGACGGGCGCGACGTCGCCGATTGCCTCGGTGCCCTGCGTTGCTGCTTCCACAGGCCCGTGCTCAGGAGGTGCGGCCGATGGACGCTTCTTCGCAGCCGCTGGTCTCCTCTTAGCAACCCTCGGCTCCTTACCCGCCTTCGCCTTCTCAACCGCCTCCTCCTTCTTTCTTTTCTGCAACTCTTTCCAATCCTCAGAGCCTGGCGGCGTGAGGGACTTCTCCAAGAGCTGCTTCACGCCCGTGTTCGCCAAAGGCGACGCGGCTGGCACCAGCTCCTTGGTGTTGGCCTCCTTGGTGTCGGCCTCCTGCGTGCCGACGTCCTTGGTGTCGGGCTCCTTGGTGTCGGTGTCGGCCTCCGCGTCGAGCTTCTTGGCGTCGGCATCCGCGTCGGCCGGATTGTTCACCTGGACCTGTGGTTGGAGAAGTGCGACCAAGTCAGCGTCGGTGCTCGTAAAGAGCTCCGAGCGATCCCAACTGTCGGCGATCCCCTCATCGTCACTGCTGCTGACGCTGACTGTGCTTTGCCCTGGCGCGCGTGTCGCCGTCGCTGGCCTCGGGGACGTTGGCGTGACCACGATCAAATCCATGGCGACGCTGAAGCTCTCCACGAACGCGGCTGGGATTCCGCGCCCCTTAGCCTTCTGTGAGGCCAGCTGGGACACCAACGCGCGCAAGCGGAATGCGCAAGCCTCCGCCTCGTTCTTCTTCACTTGCATCCCGTGCTGCTCGAAGTACGCCTCCGCGCCCGCCGTGAAGGGCACCTGGAGTGCCTGCACGCCGCCTGTGCGCTGCAGCATGCGCGAGACGGCCTTGGCCAAGGGCTTGGCCGCGGCCCAGTTCGGGCTTCGCCCGAACGTGAGCTTGTCGTACAAGACGAACTTGCCGTCTACGAACTGGGCAGCAGGCACACGGGACAGCACCTCCGCCACGTCATCCTTCGACAAGGTGGCCCCCCGAGTGGCTGGCATGGCGCTCCAGGTCTTCTGGAGCCTCGAGCCAAAATGGGCTACGGATGTTGGCTCGCAGTTTCTGCTTTGTTTTCGTAGCGCCCCAAGATAGCTCAAATATCCCCCTAGGTCGGCCCAAGATGGTTTCAACACGTATGGGGGCGACCACCGACGACCCAAGATGTTTTCAAGAGAGCAGGCCGCCAGTCCCCACAATTGCTACCTCATACGTAGTCGCAGCTGACAACAGACCATGGCTCGCAAGGCTTCTTGTCTTGCCTGGTCCTCATCCACCTACACAGGAGACAATAGGACATCTATATTTTATGAGGGTTCTCGTCTGTGTTGCTGGATTGGGTCCTCGTTTATCTTCTGGGGTTCGGTGCCTCTTTGAGTCATTCAGTCCAGTCAGTCAGCCAGTCAGCCAGTCCAGTTAGTCAGTCAGTCAAGTTAGTCAGTCCAGTCAGTCCACTCGGTGATGCATCAATCAGTCAGTCCAGTCAGTCACTCTTGGATGCATGCTCAGTCAGTCCAGTCAGTCAGTCCAGTCAGTCCATCTGCCAGTCAGTCCAGTCCGTCGGCCAGCGAAGCCAGTCAGTCCAGTCAGTCAGTCCAGTCAATCATTCCACTCGTTGATGCATCAACCAGTCAGTCCAGTCAGTCACCCTTGGAAGCCTACTCACCCAGACAGTCCAGTCAGTCAGCCCAGTCAGTCCAGCCAATACACCAACCAGTCAACCCAGTCACTCAGTCCAGTCAGTCCAGTCAGTCACGAGTTTGATGATGTTGTGGATTTTGATTACGATGGATGCCTTTTTTCATCCCTGAACGCGTCCGCGACTCCGTCGGACAATCTAATTCGTCGGGAGTGTGATCAGAAACGCTGGCATTTTTGGCCACGGGCCCGACATCTGATGAGACCTGGTTGCAAGTGAGCCCCACCAGCCATCTGGGCGACAGGTGGTCTAGGGAGATTTCTCTTCCCTCTTCCAACAATCCCTTCTTCCCCTTCGGGGTGGTGTTTACCCCTCCCCCCACCCTTCCCCTGGACCTGGACGGGGCGTTTCGCGGGGAGATGGAGCGCCCAAGATGGCCTAAGATGGCTCCAAGAGGGCCTCCGAAGCTCCAAGTTGGCCTCCAGGATGGATCAATCCGGCCGAAGAATGTCAAGGCAAGCTTCGACATGCCTCCAAGACGCCGCAAGAGGGCCACAAGACGGTTCCAAGTGCTCTCGGAGACCCCTCAGGGCTTGCCCAATAGCCCACAATATTTCAAACATCTGAGGGAATCGCTGATGTGTGCCTTCTCTTCGCTTCCGATGCGCTTCTGAGGCCTCAAGATGGCCCCAATATGGCCCAAGGGCGCTCCAGTAGGGGCCCAGGACGCCCCCAAGACGGCCCCAAGATCGCCCAAGACCGCCCTAAGAGGAGCCCAAGAGCGCATCAAGATGCGGGCCCCAGGGGGGGGAGGCGCCGATCGGAACCCACCCCTCTTTTGACCCATAGCCTCCAAGATGGCCCCAAGAGGCGCTCCAGGGCTCCCACAAGAGTCCCAGGAGGGTCGCAAGAGCGCCCAGAGAGGCCCCAAGATGGCCCCAGAAGCCCCCAAGACGGCCCTAAGACGGCCCAACTATGGCTCAAGATGGCTTCCAAGACGCCCAAGACGGCCTCCCAAGAGAGCCCGAGATGCCTCCAAGATGTCTCCAAGGCGGCCCAAGATGCACCCAAGACGGCCCAAGATAGCCTCAGGATGGCCCACGACTGCCCAAGACGACCCCTGAGGGGCCTCCAAGACGGCCCTTTGATAACGAGGAAGTCTCATGCGGGAGGATCGTGCCTGAAAGGGCTCAGGCGGGAGGTTCTTGTTCTCTCTGCACACCTGCACACCCCTCGCATTCCTTCCTTCCTCCCCTATCCCTCCTTGTCTCTCACACGTTCTCATGATCATGATCAGCATCATCATAATCATCATCACTCACACACCCACCCACTCATCATCATCAACACCGTCATCATCGCCATCGTCGCCATCACCATCTCACGCAGTTACGCAGCCATTCACACACTCTCGCGCACACACACACATTCACACATACGCACCTTGAGGAATGCGGGAGCCTCGTCTGTGAGAGCATTTCGAGGAAGTCTCAGGCGGGAACCCCCTCCCTATGGGGCCGCCACCTCCATGTTCGAATCCGAGTGGGGTCATCGGAAACTTGTAACAATCGTCACTTTTGGGCTTCTTGTCTAGAATATGGAAGAAGTCTCAGGTGGAAGGCGCCCGCTTAGGATGTTCAGGTTAAGAGGGCTTCTTAAGCTTCGATGGATAGGGAGGGCCCATCTTGGGTGAATATTGAAAATGGCGCGGCGGCGTTTTTCAAAGAAACACGCCGCAGGGCGTCGGTTTTCTTGAAGGCCCTTCAGGGCCAAGTCGGAAATGACGCCTTCAGGGCTCTGGGATAGTATGTTTTTGCAATGGATGGTGGGGGGTGCCCGCATGGTTCCTGGTTGGCTACCAGTCGCCTGGGGGAGGGGGTGTTTATCAATAGGGAGCAGTGATAAACCCTTCCCCGAGGGGGAAGAGGAAACTCCTTAAACCACCTACGCCCAAAGGGCTGGTGGGACTTCGGGGTTTGGGGTTTGGGTTTGTGGTTTGGCACGCTGCTGTTTTTCTGGTCGCGCCGTGGGGCCTCAGGGGCTGGCGGCGCGCACAAGGGCGCGAACATCGCGCTCCGTGCTTCTGTGGGCATGGGGCTACGAGTGGACGGGGTCGGAGGACCGCGCCGCAACGCCGATGCATCAGCGATGAGGTGCGATCCCCCCGAGGCTTGGGCCCGCGGAGGCGCCACTCTTTGGGGGCAGGTTGCGCGGAGGCGCGAAGTTATGGCCGCGCGTTTCGTATCGGGGGGCACTGCGCGCGAGGTCGCGTGGCCCCGGAATGGGGGAAGGGTCGGAAGAAAGATGAACGGAGGGCGAGTTGGGACAACGGTAGTTTGCCTTCCGGCCCCGATCGACGCCACGGCTGGACGCAGCTCGGAATCATGGTGCGTTTGGACCCCGGGAAGGGGTCCGGGAACCGATGTTGAGCCGCCGTTGTCTCAAGGGGCCCTACTTGGAAAATGGAGGCGGCGCCATCACCACATTGGGTGCCACCGCCAGCGAGAGGGTGCACGAGGCCTCCCCGAGCTGGAATGTCTCGAGTGGGGGAGGAGGAACCACACCACCAGGACCCCTTCTGGCTCCTCGCGCGGGTGTTGATGATGCCACTTTCCATTGTTCCTATCTGTGGGAGGGGGCGGCCGTCTGGGAAGGCAGAGGCCTTCTCAGATCGCGCTCCCAGGAGCGCCCCTCGCAGGGGGCCCTGCTTGGAAGCTCTCTGCCGTCTCAGAGGCCCTCCCCCCCGCGCACCCGCTCCCTTGTGCGCGCAGCCGGGCCGAGATTGGCGGGGCCAGTCCTGGGCCTGGGATCGGCGCAGGCGCACTCATGGTAGGGCGCTGGGTTCGTACGGCTGGCTCGCGCCGCGTTGACGCAGCTGCGATCCCAGCGCGGTCGTTCACGTCGCCATTGGCCCGGAGCCGGCCGACATCGAGCGATCGGTGATATCGGAGGGCCGCGGCCGTTCAAGGTCGAATGGTCCACGCGGTGTCAGAAGCCGTCGCCGAGGTCTCGGCGCGGACCCGCCGGACCCAGTCCTCCAGCGTCGTGACCTCGCTCGTGGCATGGGCCACGAGGCTCCCCGCCCCGGCCCTGGCTTCCCAGCTCTTCGCCGCGGAGCGCCTCTCTGGGCGGACCCTCCGGGGGCCACGTGGGCGGCCCGAAGGGGGTGGCATAGCCAGCCCTGAGCGCGCTCGCCGTGAGTTGTGTCGCGGCGCCTGGAGGTCCGTGTGCACCCCGTCGGAGGCCTGGAGGCTGGCACCAGCACTGATATCGGCGGTTGCCTCCGCCGAGGGCCTAGGATACCGATCTCGGTGAGGGTGGTATTATTCGGGCTGCTCAGGTGGCCGAAATGTTGCCGCCAGCACCAAAATCGAAGGTCGCTTCTCCTCTGTTGGGGACGCCGCCCCTGTGTTCCTGGACATGCGACGTCTTGCTGTCTTCGATAGGTCCCCAGAAGTCCCGACCCTCTCCCCAGGGCCGGTGCATCCCGAGTTGTTTGGGGACGGCCCTGGGGCCCAGCGAGGGCCCCTGGAGGCAGAAAGAGCCAAAAACCTCCCCTCGTGATGTTGTCGCGGCGCGAGCATGTCTGGCTTGGTGCTTCTGCCCACTGAAGGCAGCGCCGATCCCTCGGCCCGGGGTTGGCTGGGCGCCAGGGTCGGTGCCTGTGGACGGCTGCCGCCGTCCCAGGACGAGGACTTCCTGATGATCCCGCAGGCCTCGTGCAAGGGGCTGGTCGCGGGAGGGCTCCTGCGCTCGAAGCATGGGAAAGCCGTGTGTTGTTCCCCATATCCTAAGATGGGGTTATTGTTATTACTTGGACGCCCCCTACTCCTCCTTCCTCTTCTCCTTCTCCTCCCCTTCTCCTCCTATACCCAGACTTACTCATACACAGACTGACTCACACTCAGACTTACTCATACCCAGACTTACACACAACATTACTCTTACTCAGACCTACTCATGCTCAGACCTACTCCTCAGACTTACTCATGGTGAGACTCACGCACGCCCCGTTCGCGGCCGTTTTGCCGGGATGTCTGAAGCGGTTTGCTTGTTTTCTGTCCCAGTATTTTTCGCTTTCGGAGCCGATTTGGAGGATGTCTCGAGCGAGGCGCTCATTTTCACCCCCCTGAGGGGAGCCGCCAGGGGTTACCTCACGGTCCCGTTCGCGGCCGTTTTGTGGTGATGTCTCAAGCGGTTTGCCTGTTTTCTGTCCCAACATCCTTCGCTTTCGGAGCAGATTTGGAGGATGTCTCGAGCAAGCCGCTCATTTTCACCACCCTAAGGGGGGCCGCCAGGGTTATCTCACGGTCCCGTTCGCGGCCGTTTTGTGGTGATGTCTCAAGCGGTTTGCCTGTTTTCTGTCCCAACATCCTTCGTTTTCGGAGCAGATTTGGAGGATGTCTCGAGCGAGGCGCTCATTTTCACCCCCCTAAGGGGAGCCGCCAGGGGTTACCTCACGGTCCCGTTCGCGGCCGTTTTGTGGTGATGTCTGAAGGGGGTTGCTTGTTTTCTGTCCCAACATCCTTCGCTTTCGGAGCAGATTTGGAGGATGTCTCGAGCGAGGCGCTCATTTTCACCCCCCTAAGGGGAGCCGCCAGGGGTTATCTCACGGTCCCGTTCGCGGCCGTTTTGTGGTGATGTCTCAAGCGGTTTGCCTGGTTTCTGTCCCAACATCCTTCGCTTTCGGAGCAGATTTGGAGGATGTCTCGAGCGAGGCGCTCATTTTCACCCCCCTAAGGGGAGCCGCCAGGGGTTATCTCAGGGTCCCGTTGGCCGTTTTGTGGTGATGTCTCAAGCGGTTTGCTTGTTTTCTGTCCCAACATCCTTCGTTTTCGGAGCAGATTTGGAGGATGTCTCGAGCGAGGCGCTCATTTTCATCCCCTAAGGGGAGCCGCCAGGGGTTATCTCACGGTCCCGTTCGCGGCCGTTTTGTGGGGATGTCTTAAGCGGTTTGCTAGTTCTCTGTCCCAACATCCTTCGCTTTCGGAGCAGATTTGGAGGATGTCTCGAGCGAGGCGCTCATTTTCACCTCCCAGGTGGGCCAGATTTTGAGGATGTCTCGATCGGTGGCCAGACTCGTGGCACAGATTCTCTTCAGGATGCCACAGGAGGCTCCAACAGGCTCCAGGAGGCCCCAGGAGACCGCATGAGGTCCCATGAGGCATCAGGAGGCCACAGAAAGACTCAAGAGGCCACAGGATGTCCCAAGAGGCTCTAGGAAGCCCCAGGAAGCTCCGGGAGGCATCAGGAAGCCACAGGAGGCCCCAGAAGGCTAGAGGAGAAGCGCCAGGAGGTTTCGGAAGGCAACAGGAGGCCCCGAGAGGCCCAAGGAGCAGGAGGCCTCAGAAGGCAACCGGAGTGGCTCCAATCCCATGTGTTTTACGTATGCTTCTATAGATTGGGCTTCACCTGGAGCACGAATCCTTGATGTTATTCGTACGTTTCTATATATTGTCCTTCTCCTGTGTACTTATGTCCCTATAGGGCCTCTCCTGGGGCACGAGTCCTTGGTGTTTTACGTGTGTTCCTATAGATTGCCCCCTTCTCCTGTAGCTCCAATGCGCAATGTTTTATGTACGTCTGTTGCTATAGATTGGGCCTCTCATGGGGCAAGAATCCTCCCTAGGAGGTCCCAGGAGGCCCCAGGAGGCCCCAAGAGGCTCCTGGAGGCTCCGGGAAGCCCCAGTAGGTTTCAGGAGGCCCCAGGAGGACCCAGGCTCATGCGCAGAGACGCGCTCGTACTACTGAGGCTCATTCACACTCCAATTCATTTGCAGTTAGATTCATGACCAGACCGTCACAACTGAAGCCCGTTTATATTCGAAAGCTCTTGCGCCTAGACATTCACGGCGGACAGGTCCGTGCGAATAGATGCACATATGGGGAGCTCCACGCAGTGAATAATTACCTTCGGCCTCCGAGAGCCTCAGAGCCAGGCATAGCAATTTTTTCGCACTCGGCGTTTCCGTCTGGATTCGGGCCACAGGGCAGTCACGGATCGATCCGACTCGAAAAATGCCGCCGAAATATGGGGTCTAGGGCTGCTAGGGTCTAGGGTTCTGGTCGTGATTTGTTGCGACGTTGTTTGTTTCGTCGCAATATCCGAACTCAGGGGGGCTCGGGGCTCCCTTGCGGTGTCCTTGTTTAGTTTGTCTTGAGGGCGCTCATCGCTTGCCGATCTAGTTACAGTTGCCCCCCCACAAGGGGCTCTTCGTGGCACGGCCCTGTCTGTGCAGGGGGTACTTTGGTGCCCGCCATAGCGGGAGCCCTGGGCATGCTTCTGTCCTTAATAATCCCCAATCTCCTGCTCCACTCTTTCCCTGACGCTGTCCCCCCACCTCCCTCCGCATCCACCTCCACACCCTCTCCTCCTCGTGTGCCTGGGAGGGTCGGTCAGAGGAGGAACGAGGAACGAGGAGGATGACGAGGTGGGGAAGCAGGAGGAGGAGGAGGAGGAGGAGGAGGAATTGAGGAGTTGGAGGAGAAGGAGGAGGAGGCCGAGGAGGATGCGGACAAGGAGAAAGGACGGAGGAGGAGTGAGGAAGGTCCGAGGGAAGGATGGTCAAATGGAAAAGGAATGAGGACACAAGGGGAGGAAACATGAGGATGAGAAGGATTAAGCAGAGGAGGGCGAGGGGGAGAAGAGGATGAGGATGAGAAGAAGGACCAGGATGAGGCAGAGGAGGAGGAGGAAGAGGAGGAGGATTGGATGAGGATGCTGATGACGAGGAGGAGCAGGGTAGGCGGAATGCGGGCGATCGATGTGGAGGAGTTTGTCATCTTCCTTGTCTGCCCCTCCCTGCCTGTCCTCCTTGCCCGCCGCCTCCTGCCCCTCGTCGTGCTTCTCCTCTCCGCAGTCGCCGCCGATGTCGTCCTCCGCGCCGTGCCTCGGGATTGAGGGTATGGGTGGATCCTCTTGGGGCCATCCATGGGCAGTGTTGGAGCGCTCTTGGGTATCTTTTGGTGCCCGTGCAAACTCGATGCTGCAACTTCGGCGGTCAGTACTGATCGAAGAAGAAGGCAAGTTCTATTCCCCAAACAATGCTTGCATTAAGGGGCTCGTACTTCTGGTTCAAGGATCTGGACTTGTCTGTCGGTCTGGCGGCTATGTTGTCGCCATTACCGCCTCGTCGGTGCCTGTCGTCTGGGCCTGTCTGTTGGTATGCCCGCTGTGTTGCAGCCGTCGCCGTCACGTTGCCGCCTCGTTGCCGCCCACGATTCCACAACACAGACTGCACCGCGTAAGTTGCGTACACTGCACCGCGTGGATTGCACCGCATTGGTTGCACCACATAGCTTGCCCCACATTGTCTGCACAACCTATAGAGGACCGGATACAAATGTTACCACATAGAGTGCAAACATCGATTGTACCACATGGAGTGCAATGGCATCATGTAGAGTGCAATACATACACATACATACACATATGTAAATATGTGTATATACATATATGGCACCATGTAGGTAGCACCACTTAGACTGCACCACATAGCGTGCAATACCTAAGACTGCGCAACAGATGCTGCACCACGTGGAGCGCACCGCATATTGCACACTATATAAAGCATCACAAATACTGTACCGCGTGGACCGCATCAAACTGATTTCACCACATCGCTTGCACAACGTAGATTGCACCGTAGAGGTTGCACCACATGGACTGGCCAACACATGTTGCGCCACGTAGAATGCTCAACATCTATATTTTATAAAAGTGCCCGCGCGCCAGCGCGGCATGTCCGACGCGCTGGGGAGTCCCAGTCGGTGAGCGTCACCGCGGCCGCACTGGTTGCGCCAAACTGGCTGGCCCCTGTGCGCGCGAGCGTGCGTGCGCAAACGCGCCTGCAGAGAAGCGCCAGCAAGCTGCCAAACAACCATCGCACTCAGTCGCCCCCGCTTGGGTTGTCCAAACCAGGTTGCGGGTAGGTGGATGGGATAGTTGCGCGAGCAGTGGAGTCGACAGCTCGGCGTTCTTCAAAAGTTTGTTGCATCACGTAGACTCATTGGCCCAAGGAAAAATGAGCCTTTCCTCTTTTCTCGCCCGGAATTATAGGTACGTCCACGGACTCTTTACTCCGAGCATGAGTTCATGTCGTCCCAGGGAGTGCCGTTACCGTCCCCTCCCTTCACCCCTGTCAGAATATATCATGCGCGCGCATTCGTTTACACAAATTTTGGAATTTCCAAGAACATTACGCAACGCATTTGGCAATGGCCACATGCGCGCGTCGTCGCGCGCGCGCTCGGCGAGTCCTCAGCAACGTTAGTTTCCGCAGGGGTTTCAAGAACGTGGTCCCTGACGACATATTAATATACATAAGTAGTGGGGATGCTTCCTAGTGTGTCGCGGGCGAGAACAAATCATCGGCGCGCGCTCTCGCGAATTCTTATGGGAGCCTTCTGTTTCTACATGTTCATCAACTGCGACCGAGCGGGCCTCCCGCGCGCGCATGCCCAAATTAATCGAATGCCCTCGTGCGCTTGCGGGCCATCTGTCAACTATCACCATGCGGGCCACTCCCGCACCTCGGCCATGCGCGCGCGTCGAAATCCTCCGAAAAGCTTCATCGCCGACGCGTGAAGAACATCGTCGTCACCAGCGTGACCGCCGTCGGCGCCGGAGTGATTGGCCTCGCCGGAGTCATCGTCGTCATCGTCACCATCTGTGCTACCACGTGTCCACCATGATATTGCGCCCGCCGCGAGTCACGGACTCGCGGCCTGTCGGATGCGCCGGGAAGCCCCCGTCCGCGAGCGGCACCGCGGCTGCGTTAGATGTGCCAGACTGCCAAACTAGCTGGCCGCTGCGCGCGCGCCCCAGCGCGGCTGCAAAAATGTGCCAGCCAGCACCAAACGCAAATTGCAGTTGCCGCCGCATGGGTTTGCAAACCAAGTTGCGGGCTCGCGGGCGGGGCGATTGCGCAAGCAGTGGAATTGGCAGTTCCAAAGCACGTTTTCTAGACTGGGAATGGGATCCTACCCGCAGGGGCGAGGGGGGGGCGCTCCGTCACATGGCGCCACGCGGGCCGCTCGCGCCCGTCGGCCGTGCGCGCGTCGAATTTTTCCACATCCTTCATCGCCGACGCGTGAAAGCCATCGTCGTCATCGGCGTGATTGGCACCGGCGCCGCCATTGACCGCGCCGTCGTCATTTTCACCGTCGCCACCAGCACCGATACTATCGTCATCGCAGCTGCCGTTGTCGACGTCGCCATGATGCCGCGCCCGAATCGGCCCTCTCACTGAATCGCGCACGCGCGCGCGTCGGCGCGGTTTGCGAGACGCGCCCGGAAGACGTCCGCGGCCATCTCCGCGCGCCAGTGTATCCAGCGTCCCTGTGCGCGAGCTTGCGCGCTAGCGCGTCCGCAGTGATGCGCCAGCGCCAAGCAGTCATCGCAATCGCCGCCGCGTGAGTTCTGCGATCCAGGTTGTGGGTGGGCGGGTGGAGTCTAGCGCGAGCAGTGGCGTTGACATCTCATTAGTTGGCATTAGTCAGCTGTCCCAGATAGGTTGCGCTACATGGGTTCAACAACACAGGTTCTTCTTTCTAAATGAGCATGCCCCGCCACTACCTTGGGGCGGGATTCATGAACAATCCATCGCCCCCTATTGCAATTGAGATATATTTGTGCCCCACCGCCCATCCTAACTATGAATCCACACTGTGCCGGCCAGCCCGCGCATGACCCCCCCATTCCGCCGCCATCTTCTGCAAAAATAGATGCTACCTATACGACCACCCTTCGGGTGATGAGTTGGTTGTGGGGGTGGAGGGGGGGAACCAACATCTGACCCAATCAATATCACTATCAATTTCACTCAACGGGACACCACGGGACACCACGGGACACTTGTCGATCTCGTTATCGATCCCATTATCGATCATTCGATCGATCTCATTCAACGGGACACCACGGGACACCACGGGCCACCACGGGACCATCACGGGACACCGCGGGACACCCCGATTTCATGATCGGCCTGACCATCGATCCCAGTATCGATCTCAGCCAACGGGACACCACACGACACCATACGACACCACGGGACACCTCGGGACACCACAACGATTTCAGTATCGACCTCATTATCGATCTCACTATCGATCTCATTATCGGTCTCACTCACAGGGGCACCACGAGACACCACGGGACACCTGTCAATCTCACTATCGATCTCACCTCTTGGGACACCAAGGGACACTTCGGGGAACACCATCGATCTCAGTATCGATCTCACTACCGACCTCACTCAACGGGACACCACGGGACACCACGAGACACCAAGGGACACATGTCGATCTCATTATCGATTTCACTATCGATCTCTTTTTGGGGACATCACGGGACACCTCGGGGCACCACATGGATTCCATCAGGTCTCACTCCACGGGACACCATGGGACACTTGTCGATCTCACTATCGATCCCATTACCGATCTCATTTTTTGGGACACCATGGGACACCTCGGGGCACCACATCGATTTCAGTATCGATCTCATTATCGATCTCATTCAACGGGACACCACGGGACACTTGTCGATCTCACTATCGATCCCACTATCGATCTCAGACACTGGGACACCACGGGACACCACGGGACACTACGGGACACCGCGGGACACCCCGAGCCACCGCCAGACGGGCGGGCGGAGGATAATCAGTTGTGTTGATTTCGCCCAAGCAACCGCGGACACCACGGGACACCACGGGAAACCGAGGTCCACCGCGGAACGGACGGACGGAAGAGAAACATTTGTTCTGGCTTCGCCCTAGCAGCGGCAGGTTCGTTCCTCTCGCGCGCCCACGCAGCTTCGCCTCGCCCGCGCGCACGACACGAACGGAACGAAACGATTCCCCGGCTGGGGGTCTCCGTTCCACTGCGATCTCACCCTTCTAGCCTCCGATGACGCGCGCGCGCTCGTCATGACAAATCATGCGTTGCCACTCGTTCTTTGCCCAAGGACAAGGAGCGAAGCGCACGCGCGTGCGTAGTCGCGCGATCGCCCCGCATTCTTTCACAAACTTTTGCTTTCGTGGAGATGTCAAAATCGAGCGCCCCGTAAACGCACAAAAAACGCATGGCTTTGCATCGCCAGTTTTCGGAGGGAATATGCACTCGCGCTTTTGCGCATTCTTCATCAAATCCTAGGTTCTGCGAGGTGGTCGTCCACTTCGACCAGGCGGGCCTCTCGCGCGCATGTCGAAATCGCTCGAAAGCGCTTGCTTGTTGTTTTGTTTTTTTTTTTGGGGGGGGGGGGCATGCCCTTGGCGTCGGCCGCGCGCCCGCGTCGAGATCTTTTCAGCGCTATCACCGCTGACGCGAGTTCACCATCATCGTCGTCGGCGTGATCGGCATCGGTGCCGTCTTGTGCCATGTCGTCGTCATCGTCAGAATCGTCGCCATCTTCGCCGCAACTGCCACCGCGTCCACCGATATCGACGTCGCCGCGATGCCGTTCCCGCCCAGGCCAACGACTTGCACTGAAATGCCCGCGCGTCAGCGCGGCCACGGAGACGCGCTGGGAAATGCCCAGCGGTCAGCGCCACCGCGGTCGGGTCGGTCGTGCCAAACACACTGGCTGCTGCGCGCGCGAGCCTGCGCGGGCTAGCGCGGCCGCAAAGTTGCGCGAGCCATCGCCGAGCAGTCATCGCAACCGCCGCCGCCGACCAAGTTGCGGGCGGGCGGGTGGGATGATTGCGCGATCAGTGGAGCTCACAATTCCAATCTTGTCAGAATTCATTGCGCTACATAGACTGCACCGCTCAGACTGAACCGCGCAATTGCAAATCATTGATCGGGTCGCATGGATCGCGCCATGTGGGTTGCACAACGTAGATTGCATCACGTTGTTTGCGCAGCATGTTTTGCACCACGCCGATCTCTTTGTTTTGACAAGAGTTCAGGATATACCCCTCCCCTGCGCTCCGCGGTTCCCCGTGGCGTCGTACGATTTACATGCGAAGTTGCCCCATCGTTCATTCTGTGTATGAGCCATACCATCGCGGGGAGTGCAGTTATCGCCCCCCTCTCGCCCCTGTCAAATACAAAAAATGTCACATGCAAAATATGCGCGCGCACTTGTGTATCACGAATCGTCGCCTTTTTCAGGAACCCCTTGCAACATATGAGACAAAGTCCACGCGCGCGCGCCGTCGTGCACGCGTGCCCGAATGTTTCGAAAACGTGGATGCTCGTAACGGTTTCCAGATCGAGCTTCCCGACTTTGTATAAACACAATGGTTTGCCTTCATTTGGGATTGAACAGATAACAATGCGAACTCTCACGAAAGCCACCAGCTGTACATGACATGTGCGTCAGATGCGCCCGAGCGGGCCTCTCGCGCGCGCGATAATGCAACGCGTGCCACCCGCGTTCGTCGGTCGCGCGCGCATGTCGGCATCTTTCCGGAACCCTTATCACCGCCGACGCGTGGACGCCATTCTCGTCATCTGCGTGCTCAGGTTTTGCGCCACCATTGGCCTTGTCGTTGTCCTCGTCCTCATCGTCACCAGCATAGTTGGTATCATCATCGTGTTTGCCGAAGTCGTCGTCGCCATCACACCGCGCCCGCCAAAGTTACCCACTCGCACTGAACCGCGAGCGCGTCAGCGCGGCTTGCGAGACGCGTGGGGGGGTTGTCTGTGGTCAACGTCACGGCGGCCGCGTTGGTCGCAGTCATCGCAGTCGCCACCGCATCGGTTTTGCAAACCAGTGGGCGGGAGGGGTGATTGCGCGAGCAGCGGAGGTGACAATTCCTGGCGAACAAAAATTACATGCAGCACGTAGATTGCACCACATATGTTGCATAACGTAAATTACTCAAGCGCGCTGTTGTGGGTGCGCGGTGGCCAACATAAGCATGCATGTCGGAGGTCCGCGCGGATTTTTTAGATCGGTGCTGGGCCCCCGTGGTGGCGCCTCCTGCCTCGCCCATGGCAACTTCTGCGCGCCAGGGACCGGGGGCCAGCGCCGATCCAAGAAATTCGCGCGGAGCTCGTGTCTTCCAGGCAATTTGTTCTCTAAATACCATTCGTGCTCTGATTGGTCTGGGGGCCGCAGTGGTTCTTCCCCGAGGTCGGCGTCGGGGGGGCGAACATCGAGAAGATCGAGGAGGAGTCCTGGGCCACCATCGAGATCGACAGGTTTGGGCGCTGGAGGGGCTCCGACCCCCGACGACATGATTTTTCCACAAATGTCGACCCCCGGGGGTCTCGACCCACTGCCAGGGACCAGCTTGTCATCCCGCGTCGTTTTGAAATAGTGGCAGGGCCCAGCGAGGGCACCCAGAGGCCGAACGTAGCAAAAACCTTCTCGTCGCGACGCACGTGATTTTCTTCAACGCAGCGCTTTCCCGGCCAGCATGGCAGCAACACACATTTTCCTGGCGTGATTCTTGCAAGACTCGCGGGTTGTGTGGCGGCGGTCATGCCTGTTGGGCGCCCAGCAGCGGGGCCCGCAGAGGACTGCGCACCGCTTCAGTTCTGGGCGGTGTTTCTGCACCTGGCGTGTTCGCCCGGTCTCGAGCCCTGGGGACATCACAGATCAATTTGGCTTCAAAAGTGCCGCAGACTGATGGGGTATGGGGGTCGGGCCGTGATTTTCTGCGATGTTGTAGTTTTGTTCCCGCCGTCGGATCTCAGGGCCCGTCGCGGAGTCCGTGCGGGAGACGCGGGGCCGCTTCAGATGGAGCGGCTCACGCGGGCGGTGTCAGGAGCCAAGTGCTCCACCAGAGACCCAATGGAGATTTTTAAATGCGGGTTCCCCCGAAATCCCGACCCTTTCCCTGCCAGGTCTGCATCCTGAGTAGTTTATTTGGTGGTCCCGGGGCCCAGCGAGGGCCCCCAGCGTCCTGAATTTCTCGAGGCGTTGTCTGAAACAGATCTCCATCCCTACGACTGGCATGGCCTTGTCTCGGCGCCTAGTTTCTGAGGGCACATCCCAAAGACTGTCATCGCCTTGGACTTGTCTATATTCTGAATCGGCATGCGCCCATGGCAGGGTAAGATGGCCTTCCTCGGGGCAGACCTTGTGGCACACTGCGGTCTCCCGGCCAATCTGGAGTCGAGGGCCAGCGTGCACCATGTGCGCTGGGCGGGCTTGTGCGGAGGCTTGGTGGTAGTGGTGTGTATCTGTCGCGTGTGTATGTGTATTTGTGTGTGTTGTGTGTATGTGTGTGTGTGCGTGTGTGTATGTGTGCGTGTGTGTGTTGTGAGTGTGAGTATGTGTCCATGTTTGTTTGTGTGTACGTTGTGTGTGCATGTGTGTGTGTGTGTTTGCGTGTGCGTTCTCTTTCTCGAGTCGGACAAGCGTCGCATGTTTTGTACACCGGGCGTGTTCGCCCGGTTTCAGGCCCAGGGATCATCACAGGTCGATCCGGTTTGAAATATGTTACAGAAAGATGGGGTCTAGGGGTCCAGTCGTGATTTTTCGCCATGTAATTGTTTCGCAGCGTCGGATCTCGGGGAAGGGTCGGGAAAGGGGGGGAGTTCCAAATCTGTTACGTGCTGCTGGTTCCGTCCTAGCCGCCGAGCCTTGCTCCTCAACACGGGCGCCTCCTGGCGCCCGGGAAACCAGCCACGTGAGCTGATCTGCTACCCTCCCACTTTGCTGTCCGACCTGGTCCCTCCTGGCAGGGCGTGGAGGGATACCAGCAAGAAGATGGTGATGCTGGAGATCCCTAGAAGGCCTGCGCCACTCCGGGGGTCGGGGGCGGCTGGCGAGGCACCAGCGCCGGTCGTGGCTGGACGAAGCCCTGGGCCCAGGATCGAGTGGGCTATATACGCCAAGGGCGGGCGGCCCGTGACGGCGTGGTGCGATACTGCATTGTAGGCGAAGTCGGTCCGTGACTATGCTTGCGGTTTTTCAGAAGGCCTTTGTTTGCGCGACCAGTGCCCGCATCGGAAATAGATTGCCGCAGAAGCCAGATTCCAGACCGCACTGCTAATTGGCCACATCGCTTGCCTGGCCCTGGGTACGCGCTGTTAGCCTGGCCAGGAGCTTTTGCAGGCTGGCCGATTCTGAATCCAAGAATGGGCCTAGCCAGGATCGGCGCAGGTGCATGATTGACATGCCCAGCCGAGGGAGGAAAGTGGGTTGCGAACTCGCCCCCCATTCGACCTCCTTCCCCAACGGACTTTTGGGCTCCCCTGCTGGAGTTCTGCGGAAAATCCTTGAGGCCTCGCGCGGGGCGCAATAATGGTATTATTCCACACGTCCGCTCCGTCAGATTTGGGACGACGTTCGGGCGGCGACGGTCCGACTGAAATCCGACGCAAATCCGAGGTGAATGCGACGTGAATCCGACGTCGATTGGGTCTCAAGCTGCCACGCGATGCCTTGAGGATGTTCCTCGTAACAGGAGACGGCCAGACCTCTTGCACACCCTGTGCCACCCCTGGCAAGGGGGCAGGCGGATCTCGGGGGGCCTCGAGGCAGTCGTCCAGGCCCGAGGGCTGGTCCAGGAGCTCCTGGCGAGGGTGCCGCAGGCGCCGCCGCCAGCGCCGCCGAAGCGCCAGCCCTGGAAGAGGTTCGGGGGCATCCAAACGGTGTGGTCATCAGGTCGCGTGTGAATCAGTGGTGGGGGCTCGGGGTCACCGCACGGTTTTGGGACTCGGGCCGCCCTCCGTGCGGCGAGGGCCCGCGCCGTGAGGTCTCCTGGGATCTCGGGATCACCGCGCGGTCCGTCACCGCACGGCTTGGTGGCCCTCCCCAGAGGCAGGAGAGCTGGGGCGAGGAGCCGGAGCGGGCCCCGAGCAGCCACAAGCGCAAGTGGACGCCGGGCGCCGACGCGCGAGATGGCGGCGAGGCCGGCGGCGCCAGGCGCCGGGCGTCCCAGCTCGGGTGCTGCTACAAGGTTCAGCGGGGGATGGGCTCAGGGGGGGAAACATGGGCAACGCTAGGGCAACGATCGATTTTGCTGGCTTTCGCACATGTTTTGTTGGGTCCTGGAAGTCTTCCTGCCTCGGGATGCTCTCTGTGAGCTGCGCTTCGCCGAGGGCGCACAGTGGGGGGCCCAGATCGCCCCGGGCCGCCAGAGGCTCGAGTTCAGGACCGAAGATGACGGGGGGATGCAGCGGTCCCCAATCACCCATTCATAGCCGACAGGGAGCCGATGGCCCGCCGCGCCCAGGCACCTTGGGGATCCGCCATCGGGCGCCTATCGCCGACGCTTCCCCCCTGAGCCAGTCCCCCCTAACGTTGCCCCTCAAAGGGCCAGGGCTCCGTGAGATCCGACGCTCTGCTTTTTTCAGCACGAGGGTCCCCGGAAGTTCCGACCGCTTCCCAAAGGGTAGTTTCCCGTCCTGGATCCATGTTTGATGGTCCCAGGGCCCAGTAGCGGGCTCACGAGGCCGAAATCGAGGGCAAAACGCCAGATGCAGGAGTCACATCGTGGAAGAGCTGGAACTGTAGCAACACCCGACCAGCACGCGCCTCCGTGGCGAGGTGCCGACAGGTGACCGGGCGGGGTGTGTGCGTGTTGCTGGCGGCGGGCGGCCCTCGCGCGGCGCCGCCGCCGCGCGCGTCGTGTGCAGGTGGCGGAGTGCGCGCGGCAAAGGAGGCGAGAGTGGCAGTCGTCGGGGGTCGTCCGTCGAAGAAGGTCTGGGGTAGCGCTTAGCGATGGGCTCACCAGGGGCGGCCAAGAGGGGGTTGATGACTAGGGGAGGTGGGTCCCCCGGTCTCATGGCCCCTTCTCATTTTCTTCTTTCAGCACGTCTCCAGGCCCCCACCCTCGTCCGCGCACATGCCTCGGGCCATGATTTGCGACGCCCCCCCCCCCTCTTAGACGCCCCCCCCTCGGGGACTCCCCCGAGCTTGGGGGATGTAATTATCGGCCCCGACCCCCTATCGCCGGTGCTTCTCCGAGAGGGGATCGATGGCCCCAAATTTCCCCAGGAGCGTGGGTTTTCGCTATCGGCGGGGAGGGAAAGGGGGATGGAAAAGAAGGATCCTGACCCAGTCGAAACGAGAGGGATGGAGAACAGAACAGAAGGAGCGAGGGAGGGCGGGAGGGTCAGGGGCAGCGTCGCAGGGGGGAGGGTGACTCGCCCAGGGGGGGAAGCATCCCACCTCCCCGTGCGGCATGTTCGCGCAGTGTCTGCGCGGCTGCGACCCCGCGAGGGGGGGAGGGAGGGTCAGAGGCAGCGGCAGGGGGGGGGCTCGCCCAAGGGGAAGCATCTCCTGATTTCCCCCCTCTCCGTACGGCACGGCGCGTTCGTGTCGTGTCGACGCGGCCGCGACCCCGCCGCGGGCGTTCCAGGTTGAACGCCGCCTGTGGCCTGTAATCGGCCAATACAGGACGATCTGGCGATCGCCAATCGTAGAAGGTTGAGCGATCCACGCGGTGTCGGCAGCCAACTGCGAAGTCGTCATGACACGAAACCGCCGTACCCCGGCCGGGCGCAGGAGCGACGAGGTTGGCGCGAGGTCGGCGTCGTCGACCAGGTGCGCTGGGCGTGCCGTCAGGCCTGGTCGGGGCCCCACGCGCCGTGCCGCTGTGCGGGCGCCTTTCCGCTCGTCTTGCATGGAACTGATCTCGGCGAGTAGTTCCCAACAGCGCGCGCACCGCGTCCAATAGCGACGAGTTCGTCAAGGTGTGCAGCAGGAACAACCGATCGTAGGTTCTAATTTGGAAAAACGTGAGACTCAGGAAGAAACCGAATAGCACGAATAACGGCAACACAAAGTACGGAGAGTTTACATGTTCTTCGAAAGAAGTGATTCCAAAGCGCATCCAGGACCAGTAAGCCCATGCGCACGACGGCAAACATGTGCTCACTGCGCCGCTTGCATGAAGGGTGCGCCTGCAGTCGTGGCTCGTGGTTGCTGGCTCCCACAGAGCCCAATAGCCCTCAATAGTGCCTCAATAGCGCCCAGCTGCGCCCAGTAGCGCTCAAACGCGCCCCATAGCGCGCAAATGGCGCCCAATACCGCACAACAGCGCCTGATAGCGCCAAGCAACGCCAAACAGCGCCCAGATGGCGCCCACTAGCTGGACGCGATAGCGGCCGCTATGTGTACCCGTCTGGTGGGTGCTCGTAGGTCATCGCGGTCTCGCGGCCCAGACTCGTCGGCCTCAACTTGTGCATAGGTTGCTGGAGATCCGGGCGTTGCATTTTCTGCACTGGGCGTTTTCGCCCAGTTTCGGGCCCCGAAGCCATCACAGATCGATCTGGCTTGAAGAATGCAGCAGAAAGGTGGTGCCTTAGTGTTCTGTTCGTTGATTTTTCGAGATATTGTGCTTCTGTTCGCAACGTGATCTCAGGGCAGATTGTTCACTGTTTTCAGCCTCCTGGAACCCCGCCGGGTCCCAATACCGTCAAAATCCGACTCAGGATGAGAAGCCGGCCTTGGGCAAAGAAGGCCAGAGTTTCAGGGGGGCCCGTAGTTATATTGAACAAGTCAGGGCATCGGATCTCTGTTAGGGTGGTGGGTGGGAGGGCGGGAAGCATTCGGGAAGCGTAAGATTCGAGTTGGCCAGAGCTCGGGTTTCCCATGTTTTTGTTGACGGTTCCGTCTTGGTTTCCTTTTATTGTCCAGTTTTCGTATATGTTTACGGCGGCAGATCACGCCACATTTCAGATTGGGTCTCGTCATTCCCTAACAGCGTTTCGTTCGATGGTTCCCATAGTGGTTAAGTCAGTTTGTCGAAGGAGGCAACCATTTGCAGCTGCGAGTAACGTAGGCAGCGCTCCGCGAGAGAGATGGAGCACGGGGCAACGCGGATGGAAGCGCCGAAACGTGTGCGGGGTGTGCCTGAGAGGGCTGGGGGACGAATGCGGCCGCTGACACTCGGACCTTCGGCGGAGCTCCCTATGGGCCACGAAATATGTGAGGGGGGGTGTCAAAATAGGCAGAGGAAGGCATGCGAACCCTGCCACTTGGGCCTTCGGTGGAGCTCTATTTGGGGCCGCGAGGCGTGTGAGGGTCTGCCGAATTGGAGGCGACTCTGCCATGCGAACCCTGCCGCGGAGGCCTGCAGTGGAGTTCCCTATGGGCTATGGAGCCACGAAGCGTGCGGTGTGTGTGTGTGTGTGTGTGTGTGTATGCCGAAATGAGGCCGGGCCGCCATGCGAACCCTGCCACTGGGGCCTTCGTTGGAGTCCCATATGGAGCCACGAAACGTGTGAGGGGTGTGCCGCAATGGGGCGGGCCTTCGGCGGAGCTCCCTATGGGCCACGAAACATGTGAGGGGGGTGTCAACATAGGCAGAGGAAGGCATGCGATCCTTGCCATTCGGGCCTTCAGTGGAGCTGCCTATGGGGCCACGAGACGTGTGAGGGGTGTGCCGAAATTGGACGGGGCCGCCATGCGAACCCTGCCTCTGGGGCATTCGGTGGAGCTCCCATATGGGGCCACGAACCGTGTGAGGGGTGCGCCGAAATGAGGGTGGAATTGCATGCGAATCCTGTCGGTGAGGCCTTCGGTGGAGCCCCCTATGGGGTCACGAACCGTGTGAGGGGTGCGCCGAGATGAGGACCTTCGGTGGAGCCCCCTCTAGGGCCACGAACCGTGTGAGGGGTGCGCCGAGATGAGGGTAGAACTGAATGCGAACCCTACCACTGGGGCCTTCGGTGGAGCCCCCTATGGGGCCACGAATCGTGTGAGGGGTGTGCCGAAATGAAGGTGGAACTGCATGCGAACCTTGCCAGTGTGACCTTCGGTGGAGCTCTTTTTGGGGCCACGAACCTTGTGAGAGGGGCACTGAAATGGGGGCGGAATTGCATGCGAACTCTGCCGCTGTGGCCTTCGGTGGGATTCCCTGTGGGGCCACGAACCGTGTGAGGGGTGTGCCGAAATGAAGGTGGAACTGCATGCGAACCCTCCACTGGGGCCTTCGATGGAGCTCCATATGTAGTCACGAACCGTGTGAGGAGTGCGCCGAAATTCCCATTCGGGCCAATTCGGGCCGTGGTACACGAACCGTGTAGTCAAGATCCTTGACATTCGGGCCTTCGGTGGAGCTGCCTATGGGGTCACGAGTCGTGTGAGGGGTGTGCCGAAATTGGACGGGGCCGCCATGCGAACCCTGCCTCTGAGGCCTTCGGTGGAGCTCCCATATGGGGCCACGCACCGTGTGAGGGGTGCGCCAAAATGAGGGTGGAACTGCATGCGAATCCTGTCGCTGGGGCCTTCGTTGTTGCCCCCCATTGGGCCACGAACCGTGTGATGGGTGCGCCGCAATGCGGGTGGACATGCATGCGAACCCTGTCTCTGGGGCCTTCGATGGAGTCCCCTATGGGGTCACGAACCGTGTGCGAGGGGGGCCGAAATGGGGGTGGAATTGCGTTGCGAACCCTGCCACTGATGCATTCGGTGGAGCTCCCTATGGGGTACGAACCGTGAGGGGTGCTGAAGTGAGGGTTGAATTGCAGTTGAACCCTGTCACTTGGCCCTTCGGTGAAGCTCCCATATGGGGCCACGAACCGTGTGAGGGGTGCGCCGAAATGAGGGTGGAATTGCATGCGAACCCTGTCGGTGAGGCATTCGGTGGAGCTCCCTATGGGGCCACAAACCGTGTGAGGGGTGCGCCGAGATGAGGGTGGAACTGCATGCGAACTCTACCAATGTGGCTTTCGGTGAAGCTCCTTATGGGGCCATGAACCATGTGAGAGCGGCACCAAAACGGGGTCGGAACTGCGGTCGATGGAGCTCCCTATGGGACCACGATGGAGTTCCCTATGGGGCCACGGGGGGTGCGCCGAAAAGAGGTCGGAACTGCATGCGAACCCTGCCACTGGGGCCTTCGATGGAGCTCCCTATGGGGCCACGAACCGTGTGAGAGGGTGCGCCGCAATGCGGGTGGACATGCATGCGAACCCTGCCTCTGGGGCCTTCGACGGAGCCCCCTATGGGGTCACGAACCGTGTGAGAGGGGGGCCGAAATGGGGTCGGAACTGCATGCGAAGTCTGCCGTTGTGGCCTTCGGTGGAGCCCCCTATGGGGCCACGAACCGTGTGAGAGGTGCGTCGAAATGAAGGTGGAACTGCATGCGACCCCTCCACTGGGGCCTTCGGTGGAGCCCCCTTCTGGTGTCACGAACCGTGTGAAGGGTGGGTGCGCCGAGATGAGGGTGGAACTGAAAGCGAACCTTACCATTGGGGCATTCGGTGGAGCCCGTTATGGGGCCACGCATTGTGTGAGGGGTGCGCCGAGATGCGGGTGGAACTGCATGCAAACCCTGCCATTGGGGCAACGAGCCGTGTGAGGGGTGCCCCGAAATGATGGTGGAATTGCATGCGAACCCTTCCACTGCGGCCTTCGGTGGAGCTCCCTATGGGCCCACGAAACGCTGTGGTGGGTATGCCGAACCCGAAGCATGCGAAGGGCAGAGGCAAGGAGGGGGAGAATGGGGAGGAGGAGGAGAGGAGTGGAGAGGAGAGGAAGGACTTGCGGGGCGTTGTCTTTTCAAAACGAGGACCCAACACCACAGGATTGTTGGGAAACAACATCATTCACTGCGTGGAGCTCCCCATACGTATGTGCATCTATTCGCATGGACCTGTCCGCCGTGAACGTCTAGGCGCAAGAGCTTTCGAATATAAACGGGCTTCAGTTGTGACGGTCTGGTCATGCATCTGCTTGCGAATGAACTGGAGTGTAAATGAGCTTCAGTAGTACGAGCGCGTCTCTGCGCATGAGCCTGGGGCCTCCTGGGGCCTCCTCAAACCTACTGGGGCTTCCTGGGGCCTCCAGGAGCCTCTTGGGGCCTCCTGGGGCCTCCTGGGACCTCCCAGAGGGGCGTCGTGCCCCAGGAGAGGCACAATCTATAGCAGCCGACGTACATAAAATATTGCGGATTGGAGCCGCAGGAGAAGGGCAAGCTATAGGAACACACGTAAAGCACCACGGATTCGTGCCCCATGAGAGCCCCAACATATAGGAACAGAAGTAAACCATTTAGGATTATGTTCACAGGAGAAGGCACATCTATAGACACATACGTATAACGTCACGGATTCGTTCTCCAGGTGAGGCCCAATCTATAGGAGCATACGTAAACCACATGGGATTGGAGCCATTCCTGTTGCCTTCTGAGGCCTCCTGCTCATGGGGCTTCTCGGGGCCTCCTGTTGCCTTCCGACGTCTCTTGCTGCTTCCTGAGACCTCCTGGGGCATCCTGTGGCTTCCTGAGGCTTCCTGGAGCTTCCTGGGGCCTCCTGGAGCCTCTTGGGACATCTTGTGGCCTCTTGAGTCTTTACGTGGCCTCCTGATGCCTCCTGGGACCTCATGTGGTCCCCAGGGGCCTCCTGGAGCATGTTGGAGCATCCTGTGGCATCCTGGGGAGAATATGTGCCCACGAGTCTGACCACCAAACCAAGCAAACCGAACGAGACATCCTCAACATCTGGCCCACCTTGGGTGGTCAACATGAGCGCCTCGCTCGAGACATCCTCCAAACCTGCTCCGAAAGCGAAGAATGCTGGGACAGAAAACATGCAAAATGAGCGCCTCGCTCGAGACATCCTCCAAATCTGCTCCGAAAGCGAAGGATGTTGGGACAGAAAACAGGCAAACCGCCAGAGACATCACCACACAACGGCAGCGAACGGGACCGTGTCATATTCCTCGGCGGTTCCCTTTAGGGATGCTCCGAAAGCGAAGGGTGTTGGGACAGAAACCAGGCAAACCGCTAGAGACATCCCCACAAAACGGCCGCGAACGGGACCGTGTCATACCCCTCGGCGGCTCCTTTTAGGGACGTGGACATGAGCGCCTCGCTCGAGGCATCCTCAAAATCTGCTCCGAAAGCGAAGGGTGGTGGGACAGAAACCAGGCAACCCGCTTGAGACATCCCCACATAACGGCTGCGAGCGGGACCGTGTCATACCCCTCGGCGGCTCCTTTTGGGGACGTGAAAATGAACGCCTCGCTCGAGACGTCTTCCAAATCTGGGACAGAAAGCAGGCAAACCGCTTGAGACATCTCCGCAAAACGGCTGCGAACAGGACCGTGTCATACCCCTTGGCGGCTCTCCTTAGGGACGTGGAAATGAGCGCCTCGCTCGAGACATCCTCCAAATCTGCTCCGAAAGCGAAGGATACTGGGACAGAAAACAGGCAAACCGCTAGAGACATCACCACAAAACGGCCGCGAACGGGACCGTGTAATATTCCTCGGCGGCTCTCTTTAGGGATGCTCCGAAAGCGAAGGGTGTTGGGACAGACAGCAGGCAAACCGCTAGAGACATCCCCACAAAACGGCCGCGAACGGGACCGTGTCATACCCCTCGGCGGTTCCCCTTTAGGTACGTGGAAATGAGCGCCTCGCTCGAGACATCCTCAACATCTGCTCCGAAAGCGAAGGGTGCTGGGACAGAAAACATGCAAACCGCTAGAGACATCCCCACAAAACGGCCGCGAACGGGACCGTGTCATACCCCTCGGGGGCTCCCCTTAGGGACGTGAAAATGAGCGCCTCGCTCGAGACATCCTCCAAATCTGCTCCGAAAGCGAAGGATGTTGGGACAGAGGACAAGCAAACCGTTTGAGGCATCCCCACGAAACGGTGGCGAACGGGGCGTGCGTGAGTCTCATCATGAGTAAGTCTGAGTAGGAGTAGGTCTGAATATGAGGAGGTCTGAGTATGAGTAATTTTGTGTGTGAGTAAGTCTGGGTATGAGTAAGTCTGAGTGTGAGTCAGTCCGTGTATGAGTAAGTCTTGGTATGAGGAGGAGAGGGGAGGAGAAGGAGAAGGAGGATGAGGAGTAGGAGGCGTCCAAGTAATAACAATAACCCCAAGTAATAACAATAACAATAACAATCCCGCAGGGGGGACTGGGAGCCTTAGACCGCCCCGTCCGAGAGCCGTTTCGCCTGAGATTTCTTCGCAATTTAGTGAGGAATCGTGCTCTCTCCTCATTACTGGCTGCATGGGTGGTCCAGACGGCCACGCTCCTCGTTAAAAACACCCCCCTGCAATCGACCTCCTACTCGAAACGCCTCCTCACCTGTGCTGCTACTGGGGTGCTTTGCTGAGGTAATTGTCCCGACGGCCCCGTCAGGCCAACCAGAGTCTTCCGTCTGTCCGAAGCATCTCCACGTCCGCGGCCTCGCGTTCTGGGCTCCTCGGTCGCGGCCCCATTTCACATGGGGCCTCGTTGACCCGATGCCCCGCGCGGGACGTGTCCGTGGGGTCGCGCGCGCCCACATGACCGCGCCTGGAGCATCGGGACCGCGAGGGCACGCACGCGGGCGTGCTCGCTGCTCGTGAGCTCGCTGGAGGTTCACGGAGAGCGGCCTGTCTGGAGATTGCTCTATTGTTCGCTGAACCCGCAACGTCCGCTACGGGGGGTCGCCCCCCACCCCCCCTCCCTTCCCGTAGCAGTCACCGAACGTACACGCACAGGAGGGGGGGCCGGTGTCTCCCAACAGGCATGGTGCGGTGTGCACAGGCATGTTGTGGTGCTAGCAGGCTTGCGCTGGTGTTCACTAAGCATGCCGTGGCGCTCGCAGGCCGACCATCTCCTCCGGATGCTACGGGGTGGTCAAGAACACAATATTTGGGCATGTCAGATCGTACATTGTACAACGCCAGCCGTGCATGAGGTAGGTTTGTGTCGTGCCATGGCTGCAGCGGCCTTGCCGCGGGCGTTCAAGTCAGTGGCCCAGAATGGGCCAACATGGAACGATTTGGCGATCGAAGACGAAAAGCCACCGATCGATGAAGGTTGAACGATCCAGGCGGTGTCAGAAACCAACGCCGAGGTCGTCACGACACGAACTTGCCGTGCCAGGCCGTATTGGTACACGCTGTCGCGCGTGCCGAGAGGTGAGCGTGCGTATTTGCAGCCCCCCGAACGCGGGGAGGTCACGCAGGACGTCAGCAGACGGGGCTCACCGTGTGCTGCGCGCCAGTCAGTATTGGTGCACCCGTGCGCCAGGTTGGGCGATCGAAGGCACTTTTGCATTGCGATTTCGGCACCGCGGAACTACGGGACTCCCGAACAGCATGACGACGTGTTCCTCTGAACCCTCTTCTCCCTCTTCCTCTTATCCCTCTTTCACCTCTTTCTTCTTCTTCTTCTTCCCCTGCGGTCTCTCGATTTCGCGTGTGCGGAAGCGCGCGGGCAGGTGGGGAGGAGGAAGAGGAGGAGGACCAGTGTAAACCCAAGACGCATCAACGATGTTGCAATTATCCTTCCCACCAAGTTCCTATTGCGGGAAGTGTCTTATTGGAAGACAACCGTATGAGCACCATCAATCGTGCCAAGACCAGTCTTTCGATTTGAGTGCCGCGAATCAACGTGGTTGCTACGTCCTCGCAATGGTGAGTTGCGCCATGACACCATTCCTGGGATTCCAACACAGCGAATCAACGTTACTGGTGCGTCGTGACAGTCCTGAATGGTGCCAGACCACTAGTCCAGAGACTTCAGCCATACGCAACTTTGAATTTGTTCAACAAAAATAAGACAGATGCGCGCGGCGCCAAGGCGAGAGTCACACCCTGAAGACGCACTGCCCTCCATCCTTTGAACTGCTGCGAACTTTTAAGACGAATATGCCCGGCGCCAAGGCGAGATGTACAAGTTGGAATTCGCCTTCCATCCGTGAAACATTGAAATTGTTGCGAATGTGCGCGGTGCGACGGCGAGAGCCACACTGTCAAAGCAACTCGCCCTCCATCCGTGAAAGTTGTTGCACACTTGCAGTGCCGGGATGGCACATGGTGAGGAAATCTCAAGCGACACGTTCGGGGTCACGACAGGGGGAAGTTTTGTATATGGAGGAAAATGGAGGGAGGTGGGTAAAGATTGAGGACGAGGGTGAGGAGGAGGAGGTGGAGAAGGAGGACGAGGAAAGCGGTGGAGAATCAGTGGAGAATAAGGGAGGGATGAGGAGCAGGAGGAGGAGGAGGAGGAGAGGGGAGGAGGAGGGGGAGGAGGAGAGGAGGAGGAGGAGGAGGGAGGAGGAGGAGGAGGAGGAGGAGGAGGCGGGAGGGGGGGCAGAGGAGGAGAGGAGGAGGAGGAGGAGGAGGAGGAGGAGGAGCAGGAGCAGGAGCAGGAGCAGGAGCAGGAGGAGGAGGAGGAGGAGGAGGATGAGGAGCAGGAGCAGGAGCAGGAGCAGGAGGAGGGGGGACAGGATAATCAGCGTTGCCGGGACCAGCGTGGCGGCGCGTAGGGCGGCCCGCCTGGCCGCGAGGTGTGGGCGGGGCCCAGGCCGGGCCCCCGCGCGAGGGGACATTCATATCAGGAGTTTGACGGGTCGGGAGAGTTGGATGGGCCAGAAGGAGGAGGAGGAGGAGGAGGAGGAGGATCAGGAGCAGCAGTAGGATTGGACCAGTCGCAGCGAGCGAGGCGCGAAGCACCCTGGAGGATGAGGAGGAGGAGGAGCGAAGGAGGAGGAGGAGGAGGAGGAGGAGAATGAGAAGGAGGAAGAGTAGGAGGAGGAGGAGGAGGAGGAGGAGGAGGAGGAGGAGGAGGAGGAGGAGGAGGAGGAGGAGGGGGATGGGGGGGAGGATCATCGGGAGGACGGGTCACGGGAGGCAGGCGCAGGAGGAGCAGCAGGAGGGCGAGGATCAGGAGGTGTGAGGGAGGCGCAGAAGCAGCCGGGGAGAAGGTTGCTGGTCTGGCGCCAGACCGCCTTCGAGCCCGCCGAGGCGCCCGCGCCCCCGCAGTGGGCGCCCACGCCGGAAGGCACCCGCGCGCTCCGCCTGCTCGCCGCGTGGTCGAAACCAGAATCTGGCTTATACGGATTGATCTGGCCTCATCTTGCTTGGTCCCGCTTGCTGCTCAATCCGTAAATCTGCTCTTCCGCGCGGATTTCTTGGATAGGGCACTGGACCCCCTGGCGGCGCTTCTGGCGTCCCCCTTTGCGCGCTCCGAGCGCCAGGGAGGGGAGCCCAGCGTCGATCCAGGAAGTCCGCGCGAACCTCCGAAAGCGTATCCGTAAGGGCTGCTCCCCTTGACGCTGGCCCCCTCCCTCGGATAATGAGCTATGCAAGAGCTTCGTTGTGAGGTCTGGGCGCCGTCGTGAAGCAGCGTATGAGCGTGTCAAATTCCATCAACAACTTGAGGACCATCGCAGGCGGTAGCCTCTTGGGCCTCTCTTGGGGGTGCTCTTGGAGCGTTCTTGGGGGCCTTTGGGGAGCCTCTTGGCCGTCTCGGGACCATCTTGGGCGCGTTGGAGCACTCTTGGGCCGTCTTGGAGGCCTCTTGTACCGTTTGTTGGAGTTCTTTATGAAGGGCTGTAGCCTCGAAAGTACGCATACTTTGTTTTTTACGAGGTTTTATGACTTCGGTGACGCGAAGACCGCGTAATTGACAAGGGATCGTGGCTTCGGAGACGCAAGCATTGAATACTTTACGAGAGGGTAGTGTTTCGGAGACGCGAGCATTGCATAACTTATGAGGCATAGTAGGGTCTGGGGAGCGCCAGCACAGCGTAATTTTTGCGAGGGCGCATGGCCTCGGGGACGCGAATCTTCTTATAGTGTTGAAAATGGAGTATGTCCTCGGGTCGGGAACACGGCGTAATCAACGCGGGATTGTGGCTTCGGGGACGCGAAGCTCGTGTATTTTCACGTGTCCCAGGGCCCCCCTGAAATTCTGAGAACCTTGCCAGGACAAGTAACCAGGGCCATTGTCGGCTTCCCCCTTCGTGCGGACGTCAAGTTTTCACAATAGGAAGCAGAACACATACTTGCAACATTGGAGACTGGAAACTGGAACTGGAGCAGGGCGCAGCAAGCCTAAGCCGCGGAGCCTGATGGCCCCGCAAGGGGGCCGGCTGATCTTGATACCAGTCCTGTTGTGTATTGAAGTAAGCGGATCCTGCTCTTGGAAGAGGGCGGGGTTTTGGAGCCGCGCATGAGAACAATCATATCGCCGGATGTCTCTGGAAACGGGCCTCGATTTTTCACAGTTTGTGTTGGCTTCCCGGGGTCCTCCCTGGGCCCTGGGGCTGCCAACAGGACGGGCCCGGGCGGCTCAGGGGATGGCCCTGCCCCCAGGGCCCGTTTCCCTCAGGACCCGTTTGCCTTCGGCCTTCGGCCGCCGCTGGCCACTGGCCGCCTTCGATTGGCCGCCGTTGCCGCTGGAGGGCGAGGATTGCGAGGTCGAGGATCGATCGGTAGAGAGTCGACGATCGACGGCGTCGTCGTTGATCGACGGACGACGGCGACGTCGACGGTCGAGATATCGAGGAAGAAGCTTCTGACAGCCTGCAGGCGCACCTGGGAGCACGCCTGCAGGCGCACCGCCTCCCGCTGCGGGAGGCAGTTGCTCACGTCACACACGTACGTAAGCCTTGTAGGAGGTCCAAGCGGACTTCTCGGATCGGCGCTGAGCCTGTTCCTGCGTCGCCCCTGGCGCGCTTCGCCCGCGTGGTTGGGAGGTCCAGTGTTCGATCCAAGACATCCGCGCGGACCTACGTTTTTCCAGGTTTTCGCTCTTCTACTCCTGGCGACCGGCTTCTCGTGCCGAGCAGTTTTGTTGACTATCCCCAGGGGCTGGCCAGCCAGGGCGCCCTGGAGGCCGAAGAGTGCCGACGGCCTTCCTCGTTTCTGTTCACGGCCCAGGCATGCCCGTCAGGCAGGTCGAGGATGAGGATAAATCACCCTTGAATGTCCAATGCTCTGAGATCCGACGTTGCGAGAACTTGCCTTATCGCGCAACATCACGGCCAGAGCTCTTCAGACCACATCTCTCTGAGGCACTTCTCGAGCCGCACCATTCCGTTAGGGGCCCAGGGCCCGCAATGGGGCGCAGACGCCCGGTGTGAGTCAAATGCAGCGCCCGGATCCCATGGTGCGTTGGAGGGGCGGCCAGCGGCCCTGGCGACAGTGGCGGCGGACGGCGACCGCGGCCGCGGCGGTGACCGCCCCGGCGCCAGGCTCTGTGCCCACGCCCGGCACCTGGGGCGCTGGCCGCCTGCGGCAGCGCCCGGGCACCAGCGCAGGCGGCGTTGCGGCCGGGCCTGCCTGGGCGCCTGCAACGTCCCGAGAAGACCACCCAGATCTCCGACGACATGTTTTTTTTCGATCCAGGCGTTTTTCCTAGAAGTCGGCCTCGTGTGCCCACAATCTGGCCTGGGATCATGAACGAGTGCACCAGGGCGAAGGATTACACCCAGGGCGGGGGTCGGGACCTCTGTGGCCGCGGAGCGATAGGTGATGGCGCTCCGTGCCCCAGGAGCGTCGCAAGAGGCGGCGCCAGGTTGTTGAGACAGCCCTGGACTACTCGGGAGGCCTGCTGAGACCAGCCGGGACTACCTGGGCAGGCCGTCTGTGTGCAACCCGAAGCCTTACCAGTTTTGTTCGGGGATCGTGTCGGACGTTTCCTCTACGGTTTTTCGGGTACGGAGGTTTTTCTTTGGAGGGCTATTTGGGTTTCCGAGGGCGCCCCCGTCGCCACGGCTAAGTTCGCTTCAAACTTCTTGCCTGAACGCATCCCTGGAAAGGTCGAGGGGTCGATTTCTGAGGGAGAGGCCCAGACAACAAATGTATTCGATCAATCGATGCGTCGGTTTTTGCCTATGCTTTCGACCTTTGGGCTTTAGAGGCCCTCGCCGAGCGCCAGGCCCGTCAAACGACCCAGAGGAAATGGTCGCGACTTCCGTGGACCCCGTATTAAAAGCATGCAAGACACTGAATAGTTGGGTTTGTTTCCTCGAGGACTTCGTGCGGGCTTCTGGAAGTTTTCGGTGTTTTCGTTGGCTCTTGGAGGCTTTCTGGCTTCAGGGTGGATTTTCAGCACCTGCACCTTGCCGAGAGCGCTCCTTGTCACAGTTGGGTCAGTCCCGTCTACTTACGCGCAATCTAGACTAGTCCTGCTCGATCCAGAGCTAAGTTCGGCCTGATCCGGCTGAATGGCAATTTCATCAGGCGTAAGAGCTTTGAATATTTGATTTCCCAAGAGTTGTTTCCTAATCCACCTCGTGCCAGCCTTTGCTTCTTCTCTGCTTTGTGGCTCCTTCTTCGCCCCTCATATTTTCCGCCGTGGGAGGCCATCGCTCCTCCTTCAGGCCAGTTTTGACGGCAGCGTGGCGCTGCAGCCACACCGAGGGGCCCAGTGCTCATAAGCTGCCTCTGGCGTCCCTTCCTCCTGATCTGTTCCTCCTCCATCTCCCCGACATGAAGCAGCCAGGTCCTGAGGGAAGCGGGCCCTGTGCTTCTTCACGTTATTTTGATTTCTGGCGCGCCCTCCGCGACGAATACCATTCTCAAGACTAAGAGTCTGCCTTGGGGGAGGACCCCCGGGCCCAGGACCCGTTTCCCTCAGGACTCATTTGTTTCAAGCCAATCTTTCAGGCGGCATGGCGCTGCACAGTGTCTGCGCCATGCCGCCTGGGCCAGTTCTGTCTTTGCGCGGCCACTCTCAGGCTCGGGAGTCGATTCGGCAGAGTGGTAAGCAACCGAGACTCCCGACAGATGTCGGAGTGGTTGGATGAATACACCATGCCACTCGGTCGGCCAAGGATCCAACACATTTGGCGAAGATGCGTACCAATGCTCCAGCAGGCCGCAGGCTGGGAAGCTGGGGCGCCTAGACACCGAGCTGCTTGGCCGACCTGAGGACTGCGGACTTGAGGAGGAACCAGGAGCAATCAGGGAGGGCCAACGACGGCCGACGGCGGCCGCCGACGGCCACCGACGGCCAACGGCGGCCAGCGACGGCGGCCAGCGCCTGGCGAGCCGGACCATGCGCACGGCAGGCGGCGGGGGGCCCGCGGGGGGCCGCGCCTCGACGCCCGGGGCGGCGCGGGTGGCGCAGCGGCGGGAGGATCGCGCGCCCCCCCGCCGTGGGGGGGGGCGAGGCGCCTCGGGTGAACCATTCTGGAAGTGCCAGCGGTGCGCTGTCGAGATGTGGCAGGGGGCTGGCGCAAGAGCCGCTCGCCAGCGAAGGCCTACGTTGCGCCCTGCTTCATTCGGGCGTGGCGGCGTAGAACAACCGCCCCGCAAAGCAACCTACGTTAGCGAAACAGAAGACAGCCCTCAGACCCTGGCGCTGCAGCTCTTCCCCAGTAGCGACATTCGCCGGAGGGTTCCCAGAGACGCAAGCGACGACTATGGAATCCCACAGGGGGACGGGGAGCCCGAGACCGCCCAGGGAGAGCGCCTGGTCCGGAGACGGTCCTGCAGTCGTTTCGTATGAGATGTCTTCACACTTTGTTCAGGAATCGTGCTCTCACTTCGCCGGTCGGCCGGCTACATTTTTGGTCTGGAAGCCAGAGGACGCCCAGTCTGGCAGCTGTTTCGCGTCGGATTTCTTCGCAATTCATTGAGGAATCGCGCTCTCGCTACATGGTGGTTTGGATGGCCACGATTCCTTGTGCAACAGCAATGAGCAGGCGCACATGGCCGTTCTCCCACCCCTTTCACTCGTCGACCCCCTACTTGACCCGCCTCTTCACCTTTTATGTTTTTCGGAGGGCAATCTCTCCTGTATGCGAATACACTGGCGGCTCTGTGTGGCTTCACCTTTTATGCTTTTCGGGTGCTCTGCGCAGGCAATTTCACACCGAGTGTTTTCTCCCAGTTTTGGGCCCTAGGGCCATCACAGATCCATCTGGCTCGACAAGTGCTGCACAACAACATGGGGTCCAGGAGTCCATGGTTCTGGGTAGTTTTTCGCGCAACGTCGGATCTCACAGGGGATACGAGGATCGCGCCGCATCGCCGATGCATCGGCGATGCATCGTCAGTGCATCGGGCTCGGGTCGGAGGAAGAACACCCAGGCCTCCAGCACACTGAACAATGCAGTGCGGAGGCGTCTCGTCGTTCGCGGCCTCTGGCTGGATGCCCTCGCTGCGGGCCGTCAAACAACGACTCAGGAATGCCGAGCTGGCCCCGAGGAGGGGGTCGGGACCTCCAGGGACCCCGTGATCAACAAAATCAATACATTGGATCTCTGGAAAGCGGGGCTTCTGGGAAGCGGGGCTCGGAGGACCGCGCCGCATCGCCGATGCATCGGCGATGCTGCTCGATATGGAACTGTTTCTATCCTCGCCGACGGCGCCGATGCATTGGCGACGTCGCCGATGTATCGGCGATGGGTTGGCGATGCGGCGTCATCCTCTAATTCCCTCTGATCGGATCCCGCAGCTCATTTCGATCCCGCCTACGCGCGCTTTCCTCGGCGCACTGACGCGTCCCCGGCGCCATGAGGCACCAGGAAAACCATCTACGTGAGCAGATTCGCTAACCTCGAGGAAGAAAAACTGCATAAGCAGAAACTGTCGACGATCCGCGTGAATTCTTGGATCGGCGCTGGGCCCCCCTCGCTGGCCCACGGAGCGCGCCAGGGGCGGCCCCAGAGGTGCCGCCAGGAGGGCCCAGCGCCGATCCGAGAAATCCGCGCGCAGCTCCGAAGGTTCATGCTCAGGTAGGAGTCGTTTCTCGATCTAGCGCCCCCTTTCCTGCCCCCCCCCCCTTCGCCCGACCCAACCCCAGCGCGGCGGGCGGCCGCCTTCTGTCCTCGAGGGCTTCGCGTCCCCCGTCTCCCGGCGCATGGATGCGAAGTCAGCTCCAGGCCTCCCAGAAGGGGGCAGGGTGGACGGTGTCGGAGGATCGCGCCGCATCGCCGATGCATCGGCGATGTTGCTCGATGTGGAATCCGATCCTCTCCACGCCGTCGTCGACGATGCACCGCCGATGCATCGCCGACCTCGCGAGAGAGGTCTCTGCCAGCTCGGAATATCTTTCGCCAGTTCGGGCCTCCGTTGGCTCTTCTGCGGAGGTCGTTTTGCGGTGGTTTTTCACCGGAGGGGGCGTTTTGGGTTCCTGGAGGCGCCCTCGTCGCCCTGGGCAGTCCAGGTGCCGACTTCTGAAGAGAGTGGAGAGGGCCCCTACCTCCGGCGCATTGCGAAACGTCTATGCGGAGGTTTCTCGCCGTGTTAGGCCTCTGGGGCCCCCCGCTGGGCCCCCCTGGGGCCGTCAGCAAAAACGACTCGGGATGGAGGATCGTTCCCTGTGGCAAAGAATCGGGGCTTCTGGGTGCACCGTGTTGAAAAAGGACGTCTGCGGACGGCGTTGGCGCCCCCCGATGCGTCGTCGATTCTCGACCCAGGATGGGTGCGGTGCATAGTGTTCTGCCATGGGAACCGAACAACTATGCACAGTACCGCGTTGCATTTGGACCTAAAGGGAGTCCAGACGTGATACAGTGCACGGGCGCCGTTCTCGTAGTCAAGGCGTCGGAACTCTCGGCTCGCCTCCTCGTCGGGAGCCCGCGGCTGGGGGGGCCCGCCGCTCCTCTCTTCGCTTTTCGACCGAGGGCCTAAGTCGTTCGAGGGAAGGGTGGCGCCCCCCCCCCTCGCGGCGGGGGGCGTGCTCGGCCGGTCAGTCAATGAGTGCGCGAGGGTGGCGTGGAGCAGTCAGAGGAGGATGTGGCGAGGGAGGGTGTGGCGAGAAGCTCGGATCTCGGTCCCAGATGAGCGACCCAGAAAACCGGTTCGATTTCGCCGACATTCGCGCGTAAGAGTAAGCGCCTTCATTTCCAATGTGGCGTGCCGCGCTGACGGCCCCCGTCACCGGGTTAAGGCCGCTATGCGTTCTCGCGTGAGACCCGTCTGTTATCGTCGCTCAGATGCTGACAAGACCCTCTCGTGAAGAGGCACGTTCTGAGACAGGACAACGAGGACGACAGCGACGGCGAACGACGATGAGACAGGCGGCTGCCCACTTGGAGTGGCAGGCACGGACGGTGCCAGCGGGTACCGCAGAACCTGGGCAGAAGCCAGGCTCGATTCGATGAGGGCCCGCGGCGAGAAACGAGGACGCCCCCCCCGCCCTGGCGTCCTCGGTCGATCGGTCGATCCGTCGGTGAGGGCACCTCAATAGGGTTGAGCTGGGGCGCTCCAAAAGAAGAGTTGCCAGCCGTCGTCCTGTTTGTTCCATGTTAGTGTTTCAGAAGCAGCTACATACGCCGTGGGTGGGAGGTCGGTCGGTGGAAAAAGACTGCGGTGCAGTGTCCAGCTCATTTGAAGTTTCCCAGATATGGTGGCAGAGAGGGATAGGGGATCAGCCAGGGGCAACGGAGGTCAGCAGTTTGGTGGTGACGAAGGAGTGCAACGGGGAGTGGTATTGTGAGTAGGGTTGAGAGGAGACGGACTGAAGGAGAGTTGTCGGGACGAATGGGGGAGAGCCTCAGCGCGCGCTTGGTTCCAGCTTGCTGAAGAGGTGCAGTGTCCGAAAGGGAGGAGAGGATTTGGAAGGACGAGCTCGCTGGACCTACGCCTAGAGGGCTGGTGGGACTTGTCCTCATCCTGCACTCGTCTTGGAGAGCGGAGGGAACGGCTGGGGTTGACACGGACAAGCCGGTGGTTCGGCAGTGCAGAGTGGTGCGCCCCTGGGTTTCCGTCGGCCGCACCCGCTGGCCAGGAGGGCCTGCTCAGTCTGCCGCACCGGCTCTGGGAGGCGGCGGCCCAGCTGCAGCCACGACGACATCAAGGGCAACGACAAGGGGGGCGGCTCAGGGCGGGAGTGCATCGACCCCCGATCGCCCATTGATCGCCGCGGCCTGGTAGCCCCACCCGCCAGGAACGTCATGTTTCGCTATCGAGGGCCGAGCGCCGATTCCAGGTCCATGCTTTCCCCACCTGAGCCCGCCCCCGCCCCCCAATCTTTCCCCTCAGACGAGGATGAGTCGGGCGGTGCTAGTGGTGACCCTTGGTCCCAGGTGGCCCCAGCTTGCCCAGAGGGGGTCCCAGGTGGCCTCCGTGGCCCCCTCTCGCCAGGGGAAGCGTGGGCACTTCGGGCTAGGATCCCTTCTGGCAGCCGCAAGATGTTTGCGAGTGCGTGGGGTGCGCGGGGAACGGGTAGGGTTAGCTATGTCCTTGCATCGAGCAAAGTAGCACCACGCTCAGTACTAGACTCTGGAGCGTACTCGGGGTTCAAAGCATATCGCTAGCACGGTCTGGTCGCCAGGCGGACGAATCCAGGACCCAGGTCCACTGGGTCCCTCGGACGCAGATGTTGGCCGCATTAAGGTGAGGGCAGGTCTTCCCACTTGAGGCGCATGCCTCGGTCAGTCCCCTCGGCGATTTTCAAGAGGCGCTCTCTCGCTGTCTCTCTTTCTCTGTCCGTCGCTCTCTCTCTTTCTCTTTGTCTCTCTGCCTCTCCTGTCTCTCTCAACTTTCCCCATCACTTCACTTTCGCCCACTAGGGAGTGCCAAACCCTTGAGTGGGTGCGTTAGCAGCCTGGCCGACCTTCGCTGACGCAGACGTGCATCAGGGACACCGCGCGGGCCAAGTTGGCCTCCCGCGCGGTCCTCCCCCACTCCTCCCCCCCTTGTTTGCAGTCCCCGTGCCAGTCCCCGTTCCCTCCCCCTACCCCTCCTGTCCCTTTCCCCCCAGCTGGCCGAATCCTGAGATTGAGATATCATCTGCGTGTATCAGGCGATCGGGCCCGGAAAAAGTTGTCATGGGATCGAACCGACAGTTCAAAGTAGGCGTCGGTTGCGGACCCGTGCCCCCTGGAGGCGGTTCAAGGTACCAAAGCAAGTGGGCACAGGAGCGGGCAAGGCGGAGAACACGATGCAAGGCAAGCTCGTCTGAGACGTGCTACTGAGCTAGATCCTTCCAGCCCGCTTGGCAAGTACAACCGGGCGGAACGTCAGGAAGCTGAGGCTCCTCACCCCCGTCCTCTGTGTGTTTATGCTACCACTCTAATCGAACAACATCGGGTTGCGTTTGGTGGCGCGGCTGCCTTCGCTGTGCTGCCTAGGACGTCGGTCTGAGATGCCGTCTGGAAGAGAGACGTTGGCATTGACGTGGAGGACGGCCACGGCATAAGCAAGGTAATAACGACTACTTTCATCGTTTCCCCTGTGCCATGCATGCAGTGCCTCATGGCAAATATCTCGGCCGTGTCTCGTCGACATTTCTGAGCCGATGAGTCGCAAGCTTAAGTTGGATCAAAGACGGCTCACGAGACAGCGATGTGGCTCTTGTTCCAGATGAGGGTCTTTCCGACGGTCATCTTATTCTCGACGCAATGGACCAGTCAAGTCTCGTACTTACGGATCCCGTCGAGCGATCAACCACCACCACCACAGTACATGCACAAGGCGAAATATATGTAGGAGAGTGGAACGCAAGCCTCTCGATGGCGGTTTCGTAGTCTGGTGGCTCCTCGGCTACCCTCTTGGGTTGACGAGCGAATTTCAACTCAACCCAACTGAGACTCGTCAATTCTAGAGATACGCCTTTTCGAACGCACAGGAGGACTCGACGTGTCGAATTTCTTCGGCGTGGAACGACTTGTAACTTATCCTCGTCAAGGGGAATCGATTCCAGACCTGTGCCAGCCTCGGCGTCGGTCGGAGGCTCAGGGGGCCGGTTTCCTGAGGATGTCCCACGCGAAGGCGTCGGTTTGGAATTCGCGGGAATGCCCAGATTTCCCGGAAGCGGATCAAGGGGGCTTCTGAGGGCCTCCTTGGGGAGGTGCCAGGGGCCAGTTTTTATCTGAGGATGTCCCACGCGAGGGCGCCGGTTTGGAATTCGTCGCAGGGCGTCCCGGATTTCCTTGACGCGGAACCTGGGGGGCGGCTGTCCGGTCCATTCCGTCGCGCGGCGGGGGTCCAGTTGACGTGGGTTCTCAAGGCGAACTCCCTCGAATCAAAAATTATAGCTGGCTTGGGCCTTAGCAGGACGTCGTTAGGTGGATCCAGAAGAGCAAGATCCCTTCGGTAGATAGTCATTGGAACCCAGTGCATCCTTTTCACTGCGTCTTCAGCGTGGACTTGCGCCGATTAGCGTCTGGGAGTCAATGAGATAGCGCCGATGTATCGATTACCGTTTATGTAACGTCGGTTTTTGCGGCGATTTAGCGTCGACTAGCGTCGATTCACAAAAGCTGACAAGATGGTATGGGAGGCTCTCATGAGTTGCCACCGAAGATCTATACCTAGTAGGAGTTTGCTGAAGCTGGGTCGAGCCTTTGTGTGATTCTAGTTGAGCTCGATCGAGCCCCAAGAAGATTTTATGAGAGTTTTAGCAGCCCGTTTAAAGTGGAGCTGGATCGAGCCCGGGAAGGATTCGGAGAGAGCTGCCCCGAACCCTAGTTGCGTTCTATCGGAGCCTGCGCCTGGCGCGGGCGCCGGCGACATGTGACAGCCGTGGGCGCTGCCGCCGCTGACGTTGTCGCCGTCGTCGTCGTAGGCATCGTCGTCGTTGCGGGGGGAATGGAGGTCTGGACCCCCGTAGTATTTTCAATATTTTCCAGGGGGGCAGGGGTGACTGGGGGGTTCTGGACCCCCCCGAAAAAAAATCCTGTGGCGGGGGTTTGTGGGGAAGTGGGGTTCTGGACCCCTGTGTTTTTTTGCGGGGGGGGCGGACCGTTAAGGGGGGGGTCCTTGGTTTCGGACACCTCCTTAAGATTTGTTTTTTTGGGGGGCGAGGGGAGGACCCCGGGTCTCTGACCTCCCCGTATAACACTTTGTGAGGCCAGCGACAGTGGATCGTGCTCCCTCGAATGTTTCAATGCGGTGGAGGTTTGGGGTGCGATGCCTCCCTGGCGAGGCGGCGAGCGAAGCTTCGCCAACGCTGGCGGCGCTGCGCTGCTCCTCGCCGTCGTCCGCCGGGCGCCCCCGTCCGCACCCCCCCACCGCGCCCACCGCGGTGCCGCTCTTCGTATCTTCGTTGCTCTTATATGTGTGCTGGTTGTCGTTGTGTCTTTGCGTGTTTAGTAGTATTGGGTGTTTGTCGTTGGCGCTGTTCAGCCATACTGTAATTATGCATATACACACATATGGTATCCACATATATATACACATATTTATATACACACATATATATAAGTCTGTATATATGGCGATGTTGTTAGTTAGTATTGTGTATGCTATTTGTTGCGTGTGCGTGTGTGTGTGTGTTTGTGTGTAGCCTTTTTCTTTGGCTGACTACTTGTGTGTTTGTGCCATTGTCTGTTGTTTTGTGTGTGTGCGTGTATTTGCGACTGCTTGATGTTTATGTGGGATTCGACCAAGCGTACCCCAGCTTAGTCTTCGCTACGGTGCCGCAACCTCGCCGTTGGATAAACAGTGTTGGTTTCGTGTGTCGTTGTTCGTTGTTTCTCTTGTAGTTGTTTGCGTAATGTATGCTGTTTTGCTTGTTTGACTTTTGCTCTCGCGGTTGGGCCCGTCGACGACTGCCGCGAGATGGTCTGTAGTTTTCGACTTCAGGGGCCGCCTGAGGGCCCTGGTACCGTCAGAAACGGCCAGGGACAGAACTCCCCCCTGGAGGGAGGGCAGGGACGGAGGAGGGCGAAGGACCACCGCAGCCGGGAAGGGCGGGATGGAGGAGAAGGAGGAGGAGTCACAGCAGAATGAGCAGGAGGAGGAGGGCATGGGCCAGGAAGATGAGGGCGGAGGAGGAGGACGAGGACGAGGACGAGGAGCAGGAGGAGGAGGAGGAGGAGGAGGAGGAGACGAGGCAAGGCAAGGCAGGCGCTTGGGGGTCGTCGTCTCTAAGCTTTTCGGCTCAGTGACCCCTGCGAGGGATCTGGACGCAGGCCCCCCGTCACTTCAGACGAGGCCAGCCGACGCGTCCCAGGGAGAGCGCCGAGCAACTCTGCACAGCGTGGTTCGTGAACAACGTGTTCTGCACTGCGTGGTTCCTCCGAATATTCCTTCAAGGCATCAAACACTGCATCAATAACATTTGTTCCTTGTCCTATCACAGTCAGACGGTCCATTTTTGTTTGCTTCCTCGGTGTCTGCAGCAGCGTCCCAAAGCTCGTCGAACATCTGTTCCAGTGCGGCATCATGTTCCTTCGTCCTCCCAGGCGTGTCTGACAACTCTAGAAATGTATCATCTAGGTCTTCCAGTTATGTTCGGTCATTGCTGGCAGCTGCACGGCAATATTCTTCCTCCAACATTTGGATTATGGTATCCAGCAAGACCTCTTCGCGCGAGATGAAACATACAACTCTTTGGGCTGTGTTGTATCATCGCACATGGCAAGGGTAGCAACCACAATAAGGCTCGAGGCATGTGGTTTCGTCATTTTGACGGGTATTGATATGTCCCAGAATTCTTGAATACTGCATTCGCTATATCTTTTTCTTCCATTGCGCAATCCAGCCCTCCCATCGACCAGTTCTGCTTGGTGCACTTGCGGATGAGATCTCTTTCGTTTAGCCCTTCGCTATCACCATCGGGGTCGTGCTCTGCAGGTATGAATTCAACACGCTTTTTGCTCGACTCGGTGAGTTGTCGTTTTATGTCAAGGTCTGATCGGGATCTTCCACCTTCACTTCTAAGACGGATCACTAATTCTTCTGGTTGCCGCTTCATCTTGCCAGGATGATGCACTCTGAATTCGTTTAAAAAAAGTAAGATTTCAAACCACATGTGCTGTTTAAAGTTGTCGCCTCTCCCACCGAATAAAAGCGAGGCCAATGAGATGGTTCGCGCCCGTCCGAAAGTAGCAAATCGAGGAGCAATAACTCAAGACATGCAACGTGCAATACAACGTACGGTGAGCGGATAAAAATGCTGGCGCTCTCTCGCTCGTCATTCTTTGCGATTCCCCCTCACTTGGTCCTATCCTCCATCGGAAGGCGGGCGAACCGCGCCGAGGGGGTAATTTATGTGCGGCGCGGCCAACCGCGTTCCTGGGCTCTTCACGGCTGCTGAGGAGGAGGAGCAGGAGAAGGAGGAGGAGGAGGAGGAGGAGGAGGAGGAGGAGGGGGAGGGGTGCACATATGTCGGGACGACATGACAGAGTGATGGGATGTGCGAGGATTGCTTGAGGCTGGCATGGGGGATCGGTGTGGGATGGGGAGTAGGAGTATCAAGTTTAATTATGACCACGGCATACCCCGCACGAGAACTTGTTTAGTTTGCCCTTTGTCTTTTCGTATCGCCTTGGTGGATGCCTTCCTCCCGTCCTCTCCCTCCTCTCTTTCCTTCGAACAGGGCGTACAGGCGAGCCAGGCGAGCTATCCACCGCCGCTGTGGCTCACAGCGGCGCGCTGCAATAGACGGCCCCTCATAATTGTGAAGCAGGGCATGAAGTACCAGTTCTACTGCTGCGGGTGCGAGTGCTGCTCCCACCCACGGATTGCAGCAACGAGACAATTGACACCAACAACAACACGTTCCATGCATGAAATTCAGAGCGGGCTCGCTTGGGTGAAGGTTTCGAGCATCCAGATTGCAAGACCAGTTCCGAGGCGGAGCGGCAACCATAGAAACCAATTACATGCTCGGAGTTGCCGTCGATGCGGCGGAGGTGCCGCTTTTGATACAATATATATATATATATATATACACATTAGCATCGCAATCGCCATGTTTATGGCTTGACGATGTGGTCGATGAGCTGCTTAATCTGTGTTTTGTCGGCGCCCGACGTCGGGCACGAGGTGCTCACCGTCAACACCTCAGTGAGCGTTGCTTGGGCCCTGCCAGGGACATCCGCCAAGCGGTGGATACACTCCTTCCTCGTCTTCAGCCAGTCGGAGCGGTCCATCCCTGATTAGGGTGAGGTTGTCAGTGAGCTCGCTTCTGCCCGCCGTGATCTCCGAGGCGCCCGCGTTGGGGGGGGGCGCCGCCGCCGCCCGCGCAATGGGCGGCGCCTGCTACCACGGGCATCTTCAGCCTCTGCTTTGGTGGGACTGCTCCTGGGGCGCTGCCTGCGGAAACGGGTGCGTCTTCGTAGTTTTCAGCATCGCCATGAAGTTCTCACAGCGGTAATTCGCGTCTTTGGTTTGCTGTGGTGGCTCTTGCCTCTGCGGACTGAGTTCTTCAAAAGCTCTTTCATCGTATCGTCGGGGCCTCCTGCTTGAGGTCATCGTCTTCGCCGGAGTGCTGCATGCTCTCTGGATCATTGCCACAAGCTTGTTTAGTTCATTATTCTTGTCGTTGGCGTTCTTGCGTTTCTAGTGGACACCGCGAACTGCTTTGAAGCTTACGCCGCTACCATTGCTCGCGCTGATGCGGGAGTTGCTTCGGACACATCTGCGCGGCTAAGCTCCACATTTAAAGGCTGCCGCCTCTGCCGCCGACCCCAAGTGATCGACGTACGTTTGATTCGTTTGTTTTCGGGGTGCCTATCGGAGTACGGCAGAAAAGGGTTCGTAGGTGGTTTTTGAGCGAGAATAGATGGGGTAGGGGGTCCCAAGGACAGAGATTCCCGGGGGTGGGAGTGTCGGGGCCAGATAGGGGGACATGGAGGGGAGCATGGAGGGGGGCGTATGTCGTTTTTGGGCGAGAAATTGTGGGGTGGAGGGTCCGAAGACCAGAGACTCCCAGGGCTGGGAGTGTCGGGGCCACGTGGGGGGCATGGAGGGGGGCATGAAGGGAGCGGAAGTCGCTTTTGGCGAGAGAAATGGTGGGGGGTCCCAAGAGCAGAGGCTCCCAGGGGTGGGGATGTCGGAGCCAGGTGGGGGGCATGGAAGGGGGCATGGAGGGGGGCGTAGGTCGCTTCTGGGCGAGAAATGGTGGTGTGGGGGGTCCCAAGAACAGAGACTCCTGGGGGTGAGAGTGCCGGGGAGGTAGGTGGGCATGGAGGGGGGCATGGAAGGGGGGCGTAGGCTGTTTTTGGGCGGGAAATACTGGCGTGGAGGGGTCCCAAAAACAGAGGCTCCCAGGGGCGGGGGTGGTCGGGGCCAGGTAGGGGGCATGGAGGGGGGCATGGAGGGGGGCGTAGGTCGTTTGTGGGCGAGAAATGCTGGGGTGGGGGTGCCAAGAACAGAGACTCCTAGGGGAGGGGTGGGGGTGTCGGAGCCAGGTGGGGGGCATGGATGGGGGGCATGGAGGGTGGCGTAGGTTGTAAGAACAGAGGCTCCCAGGGGTTGGGGATGTCGGGGCCAGGCGGCGGGCATGGAGGGGGGCGTAGGTCGTTTCTGGGCGAGAAATGGTGGGGTGGGGGGCCCCAAGAACAGAGACTCCCGGGGGTTAGAGTGCCGGGGCCAGGTAGGGGGCATGGATGGGGGGCGTAGGTCGTTTTTGAATTAGAAATTGTAGAGTGGGGGGGGCCAAAAACAGAGGCTCCCAAGGGTGGGGGTGGTCGGGGCCAGGTATGGGGGCATGGAGGGGAGCATGGAGGGGGGCGTAGGTCGTTTTTGGGCGAGAAATGCTGGGGTGGGGGGTCCCAAGAACAGAAATCCTAGGGTGGGGGTGTCGGGGCCAGGTGGGGGGCATGGAGGGGGGCATGGAAGGGGGGCGCAGGTCTGGGCGAGAAATTGTGGGGTGGGGGTCCCAAGAACAGAGGCTCCCAGGGGTTGGGGATGTCGGAGCCAGGTGGGGATCATGGAGGGGGGCATGGAGGGGGGCGTAGATCGTTCTTGGGCGAGAAATGGTGGGGTGGGGATCCCAAGAACAGAGACTCCAAGAGTCGGGTGTCCGGGCCAGGTGGGGGGCATGGAGGGGGCATGGAGGGGGCGTAGGTCGTTGTTGGGCGAGAAATGGTGGGGTGGGGGATCCCAAGAACAGAAGCTCTCAGGGGTTGGGGACGTCGGGGCCAGGTGGGGGCGCATGGATGGGGGCCTGGAGGGGAGCGTAGATCGCTTTTGGGCGAGAAATGCTGAGGTGGGTGGAGGGTCCCGAGAACAGATGTTCCCAGGAGTTGGGGATGTCGGGGCCAAGTGGGGGGCATTGAGGGGGGCATGGAGGGGGGCGTAGGTCGCTTGTGGGCGAGAAATGGTGGGGTGGAGGGCCCCCAGAACAGAGACTGCCAGAGGTGGGGGTGTCGGGGCCAGGTGGGGCGCATGGAAGGAGGGCATGGAGGGGGGCGTGGGTCGCTTTTGGGCGAGAAATGGCGGTGCGGGGGGGCCCAATAACAGAAGCTCCGAGGGGCTGGGGATGTCGGGGCCGCGTGGGAGGCATGGAGGGGGGCATGGAAGGGAGGCGTGAATTGCTTTTGGGCGAGAAATGGCGGGGTGGGGGGTCTCAGGAACAGAGACTCCCAGGGGTGGGGGTGTCGGGCGCCATGTGGGGGGGGGGGCATGGAAGGG
>CAUYUJ010003943.1:0-32500 GCA_963575745.1 Prorocentrum cordatum
ACGCGACGTCGGACTCGCTTGATGACCGACTCCTGCGCGGTAGTCGGCGTCTGCTTGCCGGGCGCACGAGGCTCGAGGCGCCCTCCAGCCCGAGCGGCCGCCAACCCGTTGAGCGCTCCCATCGCCTCGAGAGTACGACGGTCGCGATCATCAGCACGAGCAGCACGCTGGGCCAGGTACCGAGGCAAAGCGGCACGTTCTCCACGACGGGCATGGCGATGGAAGTCATGACCCCGAGGCAGAGGAAACAAAACAGCGGGCGAAGTCCTGCCCTTGGAGGGGACCCCCTCGGAGGGATGCCACCCCTGGCGCACGTCGGCAGTCGCGACGCCAGGGGTAGGCGGCGGGGGGGCAGGCGGTGAGCCCAGCCACATCGGCGCCTCCCCGGCGCCGTCAACCCTGATCCTTGGAGCCCGCCTTCGCCTTCGCCTTCTCCTTGGGCGTCGGCTTCTTCGGCGGCCTGTCGTCGTCGGCCCTCTCGAACCTCCTCGCATCCGACTGCTGCCCCTCGCGGAACAGCCTCTCCTGCTTCAAGATCACGCCCTGTGCCTTCTGCTCCTCGGCGACGAAGGCATCGAAGCGCGATGTCACCACGCCACCACTCTCGCCCAGCGAACTGCTCAGCATCAAGCCAAGGCCCTCGAAGCTCGGGTGTCGGGTGCACCGCCTCACCGCGCGCTGGATCTGCAGCACTCTCCGCCCCAAGAGCTCGGAGGGCGCCAGGTTTGACGTGTCGAGGAGGTCGAAGGTGACGCCGTGGTGCAACACATTCAGCAGGTGCATCATCTCCATGGCCACCGCCGCGCTCCTCGAGACCCCGGACTCCGACACCCAGAAGCCCCACTAGGAAGTGAGGGTGAGCCCTGTGGCGAGCACGGCGCTGAGCAGCTCGGGCAAGGCACGGGGCCCACGGAAGGGCCAGTCGTCGATCTCGATCGCGCTCATCTTCGCCAGGGCTTCGGCGAGCATCACGGGCTGGCCAGGGGCACGCCTCGACAGCGACGAGATCCTGGGGTCTCGCCCGGGGCCGCGGCGCCTCTCGGCGCGCCAAGCCTCCTCGTCGCGCTCCTGGACATTCTCCACCGAGACCCAGCCCTCCTCTTCGCTGAGCAGAGCGATGCCGACCGCATCCCTGAAGAGCAGCCTCTCGGGGTTCCCAGCGATATGGATGTCCAGCTCCTTCCCGAAGTCCGGCGACCCAGGGTCCGAGACGATCCAGCGCGGCAGCAGAGCGCCAGGCGCCGCCGTGGGCGTCGTCACGCCCATCACCACCGCCAGAGCCCGCGCCTCGACTCGGAGCGCCTCGATGTCGTCCGGGTCGGTCTCCCCGAACGCGTACACCTGCCCGCGCACCCTCTGCGGGAAGGCCGAGTCGCGTCGGAGAGCCACGACCAAGTGCCCGCTCAAGTCCAGGACGAGCACCTCGCCGTCCGGGCTCGCTGCGACCCAGACGCCTGGACTGAGCTGCACCAGCAACAGCCGATGGTGCCACCTGAAATTGTCGTCGTCGTCGAAGTTGACGCACACCTGCGACTCCGGCACGTCGAGAGTGCGAAGAGCCGCCATCCCGACTCAGTCGCTCAGGCGCGCACAGCGCGAAACCCGCGCCGCCCCGCCAGCGAGACCTGCAGCCCGTCGTCGTTCACGAGGGCGTCCTCGCCCTGAGCGGGACGAGGCGTCGCCAGGCCCCCGAGGAGCTCCGCGACCCAGCACACCGCGCGGAGCACAGCGCGGCCGCCTCCGCCCAGCAGGACGCCCACGGCCAGGGCAGCCCACACGGCCCACCAGCCCGGCCCGCTGCCGCAGCTCAGGCTGCACGCCGGCAGCTCGGGCACGTCCCGCAGCTGACCGCCGGCGGCGGAGGGCAGGACGGGCAGCTGCCGCAGGTGACGCGAACCTCAGGGCACGCCGGGCACTGCGTCAGCCAGGCGGTCGCCACCGAAGCAGCCCAGGGCCCGGCCGCCAGCCACGGGAGGCCCATCCGCTCCTGGGGCCCCACGATCAGAGCTTTAAGCCAGAACGGTTTCGGCGAGACAGAGAGCGCAGGCGGAGCGGTCGTGCGCTCAGAAACTGTCGAGGCCCTTCAATCACAGGAAAACCAGTCAGAGACAAATCAGCCCCATGAGGCCATCCTATAGGCCATCCTACAGGGCATCGTGTTCGCCTCAACCACTCTCCCCAGACACCTGTCTCCCTCTTCCCCCCAAGGTGATCGACGAATACCAATCATCGATGCTTATTCACAGAACGGCTGTTTTAGGATGGGCTGGTGGGGATTCGCGAAGCGTCAACAATTAGTATGTTTCCATACCTTCCTGTTGTTTTCCATTGTATTCAGGCTTCCGACCGAGAGGTCGATTGGTAGTCTCTGGAGGCGAATGCGCTTCCTAAACGTACACTATGATTCCGTTCATGTGTCCAGTATACCCCTCTTCTGCCCATTGCTTTCTTGTGGGAAAATAGAATTGGCAACATTTGGTTGGTGTGGTTCCTACGTTCCCTCTGGCTGCGTTGTTCCTCAGATTCCGCATGTGCCCTTGTGGTTTCCTACGGAGAGGTCGGGTGAGTAACATCCAAAGGTTGGTGTGTTTTCCCGTTGGTTCACAAACTTGCTGTCCCGCCATATTCCTCTGATTTCATCTGCTCCCTTTGGTCCCCCGCGAAGAGGTAGACGGAGCGAACACGCCTGCGGCTGCCCCCCATGGTTTCCGCATGTACTCCCTTTGTTCCCCGTTGGTTCCCTCTGCTTTCCGAGCCAGAAAATTTGAATGAACAGACTTCGCATATTACATGTGTCCCACATCTTCCTGTGCTCCCATTTGTTTACCTTTGCTTCCCCGTGATGTCTTCTGTTTCCCTGTGGCTCAAAATATGATAGAATGGGGAACCTCCGAAGGCTATTGCTGCGACCTCGGGAATGCATTCTTCTTCTCGGCGGGCGGAAGGTGGGCGAGGGGGGAGGAGGGAGGAGTGACGAGAGGGGGCAGAAGGGAAGAGGAGGGATGAGGGAGGGGGCAGGAGGTGGGAGGAGGGAGGGCCGAGGGAGGAGGGATGGCGGAGGGAGGAGGGAGGGTGGAGGGAGCAGAAAGGCGGGAGGAGGGTGAGGCTCCGCCTCACGTCGGCTTGGCGGCTCGCCAGCAGGGCTCCCACGACGTCGACGGCGTGCTCCTGTCAGGGCGGGGCAGGCGACAGCGGGTGGGCTCGCCTCATCGATCCTCCATGACTTTCCCTCAAACGTGTCGGGGCCGGACGTGCGCTCCGTCCGAGACTTCCTCGCCACTCAAGTTCCTGACGGTTGCCATCTGCAGCAGTTGAGCGGATGGTAGGGGGAGTGTCTTCAAAATGGAGTTCTCGCCTGAGCCTCGCACGCATGTGCCTCAACAGCTTGAAGCAACTGCGAGGAGAGAGAGAGAGAGAGGGGTTTCCAAATTGTTGTTCTCGCCGTAGCGTCGCGCACAAATGTCTCAAATGCTTGCAACAGCTACAAAGACGGATGAAGCCGTTTTCGACATGGACGTCCCGCATCAACGCCGCGCGCATTCGAGCTGAACGCATGCAGCAATTAGAAGGATGGGGGCAGATGTTGTTCCAAATGATGCTCTTGCCCCAGATTCAAGCACCTTCGTCTTAACAGGTTATGGCGCTACAGTGATGGCGGACGGTTCCTTTTCCAACATGGGGCTATGGACCAAGACTTCCAGAATTTCAATCACCAGAGTATTGTACATGTGTAGCAGCTGCACAGATGGAAGGCCGCAAATTTTCAAAATGCAGTTGTTGCTGAATATTTGATGTGTATTCATGGTCAGAGACATGCTATGTTGAAACAGGTGTACGGGTTGGGGTGGCCCCCTCTCGAAACACAGATCTCCCTGGACACCCCTTCGAAACGTCTGGTTCTGCAACTTTGGCATCCTGTCATATCCGTCATCCTGTCCACGGCTACATCGATAACTGTAACCCTCCTTCGAACGAGTAGAGAGATGCACACCAGTTCCTCTTCAAGCCGGGGCTCCCGCCCAAACGGCAAGCGCACAGGGTGGTGCAAGCGCCTATACTATAGGCTTGCAGGGGCTCGGGGGCGCACGGCGGCCTGGCTGATCCTTCTCGGATCTGCTCTCGGGTCCTCCCTCCCTCCTCCTGCTCCCTCCCCCTTCGCTGCCCCCTGTTCCATCTCCTCCTCCTCTTTTTCCTCGTGCTCCCCCTTCGCCTCCTCACCCCTCCCCCTTCCCTCCGCCCCCTCCCCGCCCCCTCAACGCAATGGAAAACGGACAAAAAGGGAACATGACGTCAGATATGCCGCGAGCGCGCCTATCTTGTCCTCCCCCCCTCTTTCCCCCGCCATTATCCGTCCTCCTCCCGTCCCCCCTCAACTTCCTCACCCTCTCCTCAACTCCAAATTCAATTCTTCCCCGGCTCGCTGCTTGCACTGGAAGGGCGTTCGCGGCAGCCGGCAAGATTTTGCGAAGGTGCGCTACCGATTATGGTTGGCGACCAGGCTCTAAGGTTCCAGGGATCCGAGTCGTGGATTCCCACCTGGGCCACAATGTCCCCTGAAAGCGCCAAGGCGGGGCTACAACATGCGGCAAGCGTGTGGCGGAGGACTGTCCACGCGCTCGTTCCCTGCCATGGCCGCAGTCGCCTCGGCAGCGAGTGACAGCGCCCTCGATGCAGGCTCGCGGCGCCTCCACGTCTCGAGCAGCGCCCAGCCGCCGCCGCAGGCTGGGCGCCGCGAGGAACGCCCCCGCCGACGCATTGCGGGCGGCCCCGAAGCCAGCCAGCACCAGCGGCCCAGAGGTTCTCAAGGTAGTTCGCGACGACGGCGTTGACGTCCTCGCAGCCGTCGCCAAGGGCCCGCGGGCACTGCCGAGCGACGCCGTGGTGGGCCAGGAACGCTGGCGCAGCTTGTTCACGCCAACGCGGCGCCGCGGCCGCCGCGCGCAGGCAAGGTCTGGCGGCGGGCGCCGCGGCGCCTCAGGCGGGGGGCTCGCGGCGGGCGGCGGCCCGCGCAGTCGGCCCCGTCCGCGCCTCTCGGCCCCGGGGCCGCGCCTCAGCTCCATCCTCGACGGCTCGCCCGCCAGGTTGTCCGCCGAATTCGCGTGGCCGAGCAGCGGGCGCATGTCGACCGCCGCGGCGGCGGCCATCCAGCGCTTGAGGACGGGCTGGGGCTTCCTGCTGCCGCTGCGGCTTTTCGCGACGATGGCCGCGACCGCCCGGCCGTCCACTAGGTGCCAGCAGCGGCCCCCGCGCTGCGATAAGTTGCGGGCGCGCCATCTCGGGGCCGCCGTTGCCGCCTGCAGCTCTCTGAGGTTCGCGCGCGCTGACTTGCCGCGCGGCCGCGCCGCGCCGAGGACGGTGCGCCACTCCCACGCGAAGGGGTCGAGGCACGACCCGGGCCAGCCGCGAGCGCGGCAGGGGGCGCTGCGATTCAGCCCGACGCCAGTGCCCCCTTTCTCCGCGCGGCCCAAGCAACGCATGACCAAGTGCCTCGACCGCTCCGGGTCGGGATCACCAGCGCCCGTCTCGAGGGCCCCCGCCTGGACCCGGGCCCCCTGGCGCTGGCCCACGCGGGGCACCTCGCGCATGCCGGGCCCCAGTGCGAGGGCCCCTCGCTGGGGCAGCGGTAGCTGGCCCATCCATGCCGCGACGTACGCGCTGAAGCTGTTGCCGAGGAGACAGGCCCGGGCATCGGGCGCGCCCTGCGGCATCGAGCCTTTCGCGGCTAGGGAGGCGCGCCCCACGTCGAAGCCATGCAAAACCACCTTTCCTCGCTACTGGAAGGCGGGGGGAAGGGCAGCGCGGGCGTCGGGCCGCGTCTTCATCGTCGCGCAGAGCAACGCGGCAGCGATGCGAGCCGGCCTGCCGCCTAGCACGGGCCGCGGCCGACGCCGCCGCGAAGCCGCGGGGCGCCGACGGGGCGGCGGCCCCGGGGCCCGCGGCAGACCGGCGCCGGCAAGTTCCCGGGCCGCCCAGGCCACTCGCAGCCCTCGCCCTCCCAAGAGACGCCCGTGAAAGGTGCGCCCTCGCCGACGAGCTCGTCGCGGGCCCCGCCCAGAAGAGACGCGGCCGCCTGCGGGGCGCGAAGACAGGAGGGCACGCCAGACACGGCCGCGCGCACAGCGCGGACGAGATGACCGACATGCCGGCCGCGCCCTCGACGAAGCAGGGCAGCTTCGAGCCGTGGACCGCGCGTAGGAGGCCCAGGGCGCGCGAAACCGCGCGGAACAACGGCGACTCATTCCTTTTCGTAAAAAAACCGCGGCCACCGACGTTCAGGCTCGAGATCCTGGCAGGGCTGCCAGCGGCCGCGACGCAGAGGTCCACGTGCTCGCTGACGGCGACGAACAGCTCCTGCGCCATTGGGGCCTCCACGCGCGCGACGTCGCCCCAGTCGATGGCCCCTGGCCAGAACAGCCCGACCGCCCGCCGCGCCTTGGGGTCCGTCTCCGCCGCCACGCGGGCCACGATCCGCATTGGGAGGCGCGAGAAGGCGACGGCGGGGCTCCCGATGCCATCGAAGCGGCCGATGAATAGCGCCGAGAAGACCTTGGCCACCGCCAGCGACGGAACCCGCGTGTTCGCCGTCTTCTTCGGCTGGGCAGGGTCCTCGACCATGTAGAGGGGCCTGGCGCCGATCCCCAGCTGGTCGGCCACCCCCGCGCGGGCCTGCAGCGCGCTGGCCACGTCCTCGCGCAGGCTGACCGAGGCGCGCGCGCCCCCGCCCAGCTCGGACGCGCCCGCGGCCGCGGCCATGCCGTCGACGAGGGCCCGCCGCAGGGGGGTGGCGGACGCCGGGAGGAGCGCGACCAGAAGCAGAAGCTCCCCGATGACCTCGGCGCTGAGCAAAACAATCGCGGCGGCCGCCGACAACGAACGTCCAGGCCGCATTCGGGGCTGCGAAGAGCGGCCGCCGAAACTCGAAGGCTCGCACCAGCTTCCCGAGCGCGGCCATCGCAACGCGCCAAGGCAGCTGCGTCCTCTGCGCCGGGGCCAGGCAGTGGGCGGCCGTCGGAACGGGAACAGCGACCCTCCAAATGACGCCGTCGACGTCGGCCCCCACGCGCTCCACCCCCAGCTGCATCAGATGCGCCTTCTCGGCCGAGAAAGAAACGCCGGCCCTCTGGTGGCTCGCGCGCACCTGCTTCTGCGCGCCACGCCCGGCCCCTACGAGCGCGCAAGCCCAGGCGCATCAAAGTCGTCGATGTAGACCCGCCATCGCCCGGCATCCTGGCCGCTCCCCGCCTCCACCAGTGGACGGGCGCAGTCCTCGCGCCACTCGGTGTCGGGTGGCAGGCCCGCTCCTCGCGGAGGCGCCGGGCGGCGCAGCCTGCGGTGGATGCGTTGGGGAACGAGCGCGGCCAACGACCAGCCCACGGCGATGGCCGCGGAAACGGCCCCGGCTCGCCCGAAGAATTGGCCCGCCAGCGGTTGCCCCACCGTGTAGGGATGCCGCGCGGGAGGGGCCCGCCACGCGAAGAAAGCGCCCTTCTGGTTGTCACCCAGCCACGGCAGAAGCGTCGCCGCGGGGGGGCCGCGATTGACGCCCAAGACGTCGACGCGGTCAGAAGGAGCGAGTTGCCCGGCAGCATGTTCAGAATGTCTGGCGACCCGCTCGGCGCCGGGCGCTGGCGCGCCTTTTGCTACTTTGCGAACAGCCCGTTCGAAAACCGGCTGACCTCGCGCGCGGATCAGCTCGTTCCCCGCCAGGCTCGCGAAGATACTCAGGGGGACGAAGTGCAGCGCAAGCTCCTGCCAGGCCTCGCCCGTCTCCCGCGAAGTCGAGCGCGTCGAGCGCGGCGGCGCGCTCCCGCGAGGGCAGCCTGGGGCCAATCTCACAGAGAGAGCACGAAACACCGGCAAGAAGCACATAACCAATATTACTTAATTCGCCTCCTGAAAGCCTCGTGGGAGTCTTCTTGACGGCATATTGGCAGTCTTGAAGCCCTCTTGGGCTGTCTTCAAGTCGTGTTGGGCCACTATTGAAACGCTCTTGTGCGGTCTTGGGCTCTCTTGGAACGCTCTTGGGCCATTTTGGCACCCTCTTCGACGGTTGTCGCCCCCCCTTGACGTTTTTTTGGCGCCCCCCGCCGGGCCCGAAACGGCCGGAAGACAAATCAATGCACTTCTGGGGGGCCTGGGACCCCGTACCCACGCACATATTCCACTTCCTATATTTCTGCAAGCCCGGGCGGGGGGGAAACCCGTCCCCCCCCAAAACCGGACCCCCGGGATCTGGGGCTTTGGGAACCTCCAAATTGGCCTCGACGCGGCCCCCGGGCTTCGCAGGGCGTTTTGCCAAGCCTTCCCAACACACCTAAGGCGATCCGGGGGGTCATGGGAGACGTCCCAGAGACCCCCAAGACAGCACAAGAGCGCTCCAAGAGTGACCGACGTGACCTCAAGATGGCCCAAGAGGCCTCCAGGACGGCCCCAAAGAGGCCTCCAAGAGCACTCCCAAGAAGGCCCCCCGAGGCGAACATCATTGATTTTCTGCGGGTTTTTGGTGAAGTCTGCGGTTCTCCTCTATTCGGCTCCCCGACGCTCCAAGACGGCGGTCTTCTGGGCGTTCGAAGCCGCCTGCAGGGCTCCCGAAACGCCCCACCACCGTCCAAAAGGGCTTCCAAGCAATCCAAGAGAGCCCCAAAACGGCACAACACGGGTCCAAGATGGCGCTCAGAGAGCCCCATGGCGGCCCAAGATGGCCCAAAGACACACTCCGAAGAATTCCAAATCGTGATTCGGTCGTTCAGGGAGACCGCGGTTGGAGGCAGGGTGGCCCGAGGAAACCCCCTGAGGTCCCCAGAATACGCCCAGGAGGCTTCCATAAGGCCGTAAGAAAGCCTGAAACAATTTTTGTGAGGCCCCCAGAGGTTCTCCAAGGAGGAGCCTCCGCAAAAAAGAGCAGAGGAGGGTGGGGAGCTCCCCACCCTCCTCAAAACACTGCGCACACTCCCGGGAGTGTGCGCAGGGTATGGCGAAAATAAGGAAACGTAAGCATGGATAAAGGATAACGAAAAACATAATTATAGCGGCGATGCCGGAAAAAGGCAACAAAGAGTTATCGCTAAATTGTCGGCTTGACCTTCCTGCTATTTCGCCGGCATGCCAAACTTCAAGGACTAAGGTGCATGGCGCGAAGCGCCGCTGCAATCTTGTATTCCACTTCCTATATTTTTGCAAGCCCGGGCGGGGGGGAAACCCGTCCCCCCCCCCCCCCCTAAAAAAAACTGGACTCCCGGGACCTGGGGCTTTATGGCCCTCCGGACGGGCCTCGACGCGGCCCCCGGGCTTCGCAGGGCGTTTTGCCAAGCCTTCCCAACACACCTAAGGCGATCCGGGGTGTCATCGGAGACGTCCCAGAGACCCCCAAGACAGCACAAGAGCGCTCCAAGAGTGACCGACGTGACCTCGAGATGGCCCAAGAGGCCTCCAGGACGGCCCCAAAGAGGCCTCCAAGAGCACTCCCAAGGCCCCCCGAGGCAAATATCATTGATTTTCTGCGGGTTTTTGGTGAAGTCTGCGGTTCTCCTCTTTTCGGCTTCCCGACGCTCCAAGACGGCGGTCTTCTGGGCGTTCGAAGCCGCCTGCAGGGCTCCCAAATCGCCCCACAACCGTCCAAAAGGGCTTCCAGGCAGTCCAAGAGAGCCCCAAAACGGCACAACACGGGTCCAAGATGGCGCTCAGAGAGCCCCATGGCGGCCCAAGATGGCCCAAAGACACACTCCGAAGAATTCCAAATCGTGATTCGGTCGTTCAGGGAGACTGGGGTTGGAGACAGGGTGGCCCGAGGAAGCCCCCAGAGTCCCCAAGAATACGCCCAAGAGTCCTCCAGAAGGCCGTAAGAAAGCCTAAAATATCTTTTGTGAGGCCCCTAAAAGCTCTCCAAGGAGGAGCCTCCGCAAAAAAGAGCTGAGGAGGATCGGGAGAATGCGCAGGGTATGGCAATCACCAGACAGCTCGCCCCTTGGCCCCCCGCCAGCCCCACGCAAAGGGGCGAGCATATATACGGGCGCAGCACCGCGCTGGATGCGTAGCCGTCGGCTGGGCCAACCAAGCGAATGACGCATCGCGTGGCGGCTGGATGCCCGCGCCGAGCACTGATATTCTCGGTTCCTCCCTCCTCCTTCTCCTCCTCCTCCGCGGGCTTAAAACTGCCATCGAAATATCCTCACCCGCTGGCTTAAAACTATCACAGAAATATCCTCACCCGCGGGCTTAAAACTGCCACCGAAATATCCTCACCCGCTGGATCAGAGCAGCCACAAGAATATCCTCACCCGCTGGCTTAAAACTGCAACCGACATATCCTCACCCCCGGAAATGAAACTGCCACCGAAATATCCTCACCCGCTGGCTTAAAACTGCCACCGAAATTTCCTCAACCACCGGCTTAAAACTGCCACCGAAATATCCTCACCCACTGGCTTAAAACTGAGACCGAAATTTCCTCACCTGCTGGCTTAAGACTGCCATCGAAATATCCTCACCCGCGGAAATAAAACTGCCACCGAAATATCCTCACCCGCTTTCTTAAAGCCGCCACCGAAATATCCTCACCCGCTGGGTTAAACTGCCAGCGAAATGTCCTCACCCGCTGGCTTGAAACTGCCACCGAAATATCCTCACCCGCTGAAATAAAACTGCCACCGACATATCCTCACCTGCTGGCTTAAAACTGCCACCGCTCGATAACACTCGATAACACATCGATAACACCTCATGCTATCGAGGTGTCATCGAGTGTTATCGAGGTGCTCTCGAGCGTTATCGAGCTCGATCACACTCGATAGCACCTCGATAACATCTCGAACACATCTCAAAAACATGTTATCGACGTGTCATCGGGTGTTATCGAGGTGTTATCGAGCGGGTGATGGTCACCCGCTGGCTTAAAACTGCCACCGCAATATCCTCACCCGCTGGCTTAAAACTGTCACCGAACTATCCTCACCCACTGGCTCAAAACTGCCACCGAAATATCCTCACCTGCTGGCATAAAACTGCCACCGAAATATCCTCACCCGCTGGCTTAAAACTGCCACCGAAATATCCTCACCCGCTGGCTTAAAACTGCCTCTGGAATATCCTCACCCGCGGAAATAACACTGCCACCGAAATATCCTCACCTGCTGGCTTAAAACTGCCACCGAAATTTCCTCACCCGCTGGCTTAAAACTGCCACCGAAATATCCTCACCCGCGGAAATAAAACTGCCACCGAAATATCCTCACCCGCTGGCTTAAAACTGCCACCGAAATATCCTCACCCGCGGAAATAAAACTGCCACCGAAATATCGTCACCCGCTGGCTTGAGACTGCCACCGAAATATCCTCACCCGCTGGCTTAGAACTGCCACCGAAATATCCTCACCCGCGGGAATAAAACTGCGACCGAAATATGCTCATCTGCCGGCTTAAAACTGCCGCCAAAATACCCTCAACCGCGGAAATAAATCTGCCACCGAAATTTCCTCACCCTCCGGCCTAAAACTGCCACCGAAATATCCTCACTGGCTGGCTTAAACTGCTACCGGAATATCCTCACCCGCGGAAATAAACTGCCACAGAAATATCCTCACCCGCTGAAACACCGAACTATCCTCAACTGCTGGCTCAAAACTGCCACCGAAATATCCTCACCCGCTGGCTTAAAACTGCCACCGAAATATCCTCACCCGCTGGCTTAAAACTGCCACCGACATATCCTCATACGCGGGCTTAGAACTGCCACAGAAATACCCTCACCCTTTGGCTTAAAACTGCTACCGACATATCCTCACCCGCGGAAATAAAACTGCCATCTAACGGCCTGGTGGTTCAGTTCAGTCTGTCTACCTCGCGAAAATCAAATTACGGGCTGCGCCAGTAAAACGTAAGGAACGATAAACATGGAGGAAGGATAACGAATAACATCATTATAGCGGCGATGCCAAAAAAGGTAACCAGGAGTTATCGCTACGTTGCCGGCTTGACATGCCTGCCATTCCGCCTGCAAACCAAACTTTCAGGACCAAGGTGCATGGCGCGAAGCGCCCTTGCACTCTTGTGTGTATAAGTATGTTACCATCTGTTATGTATTACCACAATGCATGTATATGTATATGCGTGTGTATGTATGCATGTATATAGATATACATGTATGCATACATATATATATATATATAAAGATGTATACCACGTGTAGCACATGTTTTGCATGTGTACGGATACCACTGTACTTATGTATTACCACTTGTGGCATATGTGTATATGTATGTATGTATGTATGTATGTATGTATGTATGTATGTATGTATATATGTATGTATGTATGTATGTATGTGTATAAATATATACATATGTGTATATATAGGTAGTATTAAAGAGCGAAGGAGAAAGATAGAGAGAGAGAGAGAGAGAGAAAGAGAGCGGGAAAGAGAGTGGGAGGCAATGGGGGACGAAACAAAGAGGGACAACGAATCGGGCATATTATTGTATATAAAATAATAGGGAACATGATGGAAAACAGAGGGCGCACAAAACAACGACGATCAAGAGTGGGGTGAGAAAAAAGTGGAAGCAACGCATGAAACGCATATGGTGGTGGAAGGTCGACGTGACACGTATAATTATGGAATGATAGCAAGCCCACAAAGCCGAGTGACCGTATTCTTCCCTTTCCCAGATAGCGGCCGCTACCCAGGGTTACCGGGGGGGGAGAAGCGGGATCGGGCGGGAGGGTAACGGTAACGGCGGCCGCGGCGTGCGCCTACCAAGGTGCCTCCGCGCCACCGGCGCACCAAGCGTTTGTGTACATGACAATGCCCAACGCCTGCGTGCAACACAGCACCACCTGTGTACACATCACACTGCCTCCGTACACCACAACATCCGCGTGCACTGGAGCACCACGTCGCCCATGCACACCGCAACGCATGTGTATACTGCAGCAACCGTTGTGTATAATGGGATTCTACAAACAGCCATTGTTTTAGGATTATTTAAAAAGGACGTCGTCTTGAACCGGGGGCGCCTTTGTGGATTTCACAAAACCCAAGTTTTTATTTTTTGAAATGGAATCGCTACGGAAATGGGAAGGCCTGTGCATTTCACATACAAGGATTTCTGTTGATAAGAGATTCCCTCTGTAAATTGGTGCGCCTCCGGATTCCACGGAGAACTAACGTTTTCCAACACGTGTTGGCAAAATCCTGCCGGAAATTGGGCCAGATGAGGATGCTACACGCGTGCGCCACAACCTGCACCAGAGCGGTCGCGTATACTACAGCGCCTGTGTACACCGCGGCGCGTGCAACGCAGCGCCGGTGTGCACCACGTTGCCTGCGTGAATCACAGCGCCCGCGCACACCAGCGCCCGCGGGAAAAGGCGCGGGACCGCCCAGTTTTCATCATCTCCATGGCGCTGGGTCTACAATCGAAACGTGCATGAAGGACGGGTGGCAAGGACGCAAGACCCTTGGAAGCCGAAGTTTGGATTTTTGATGCAAAAGCTGGCCAATGCAAGCGGCAAGGGACAGGTCGCAGAGGCAAGGACACAAGGGTACCCTGGAGAAGGCGGTCGTCCATAGAAGGAGCGTTGACTGTATCGCACTGCAACCGAGCACCGGCCAGAAGGACGAGAGAAAACCTCCGCATTTTGCTCTTGCGAAAGAGTGGTCGAACAAGCCTGCGGTAGCTGAGCCATCGCCAGCTGCCTTGGACGACGACGGCGGCGACGACTGCGAGCGTCACAACACGTTTGTGAGCACCAATGCGTGCTCAGACCACGCCACGCCTGTGAGCACAGCGCCATACCTGCGGGGGGGCCGCTCTCAGCATGTAGGTGGGGGGCCAGGCCCCCCCCTTTCCCACGGCACGATCGTCAGCGTTACCAAGGGGGGGGGGAAGATTGACCCCGGTAACGACCATTACGCCAGAGAGGGGGGAACATCAGATACCCTCGATGCATTTTCTCTCACCGCAAAGAGATCGTTGCGTCTTATAAGAAGCGAATCACCGTCGCCGCACCTCGCCCTAGCGCCCCCTACTCCCCGCCACCGCGGGTCACCAAGGGATGATTTTCACGACCACCAGCCTGTCCAGGGAGCTTGCTGACCCTGACCTCGCGCACCCCATTCCCCTCCCTTGCCGCGATTGTCGCGCGGCTCGCCGCCACCGCGGCCGTAGGCGCCCGCGCCTTTCTGCTGCCCATGCTCTTTCCCCTTTCCTTTTGCGCCCTGCGTGGACTGCCTCCTTTCCCAGGTCCAACCGCGCCTGTCCGCGTTAGCCGCCCGCTTCGCCTGCGCTTGCGCAGTCCGCCGCACGTCAGCAGGCCCGCCCACGTAGATCATCAAGGGCATGTGTGCTCCACGTTTGAACATCTCTCGCTGGGGGTCGAACTTCTCGAACTGGACTGGCTTCTGTTTCGACGGCGGGGTTCCAGACCAGCTCCACGAAGCGGGCCCCGTGTCGGAGTTCACTCTGAACGGGAACATCGCCTTGTCATTCTTCGCGCTGTCCAAGACCTCCGCCACCGCGGGTGAAACCTCGTCGAAGACAGGCGTGAAAGACCACTGAACGCACTTGTCCCTGCGTGCGGGCACCTGCGGGTGGTAGCTGGTGCACGGGAACCCCTGGCCTAGAAGAGGGATGTTCGTGATGGGGCAGGGGCGTTTGCCCGTTTCTCTGCCGTCCTGGTCGCGAAGGGTCTCCATAACCATGGAGCAATTCGCAGGCAGGTCGGGCCCCTCGATCCCGAACGCAGAGAGACCGCAGCACATCCGAATCCCTTCGCACGGCCCTACGCGGAAGATGCCACACGAGTCGGCTCGGACAAACCTTTCGTGCTGCTGCTGCCAAGGATACCACGCTGCCAGATTGATCTGGAAGCCGCGCGCCCGCAGTTCCGGCACAACAAGGAAGAGCGCCATGTTGAAGTCCCCGCAGAGAATGCGGGGGCGGAACTCGGCCAAGTACCTCGCCAGCAAATCCCAGAAGCGTTTGTAGGACTCTCCACCAGCATGCAACTCTTTCTTCGCCGTCTTGTAGTTCAAGTGCACGTTGGCGACTCTGAGCTCATTGTAGTCCTGGTCATCAGAATCGGCTTCTCCGCTACCGCGGGTTCTCCAAAATCGCATCTTTGCAGATGCAATCATGATCTTGCTAACCGCGGTCTTCGTGACCTTGGTCTTCGCTTTGTCCTTCTTCGTGTGCGTGTATGTTCCATCCTTTGTCCGATGGAACACTAGCAGCCGCATCCCCGACACAAGGGACTCCCTGCCGCATATCATAGTGCTGTCGCCCTCCTCTGGGCCTCGCACACCTATGAACTTGGCTGCAGGCCGCTGCGCGCCCTTGGCGCTGTCTCCGCCCTTCCCTGGGTCTTGTCCCACGTAGTCCAGCAGGTCACTAGAAGCTTCCTGGATGACTGGGAACTGGCAGGAAGAGCTTTTCAGATCTTGTTGCACGTGCGCATGCAGTTCTGGAACGGTCCACTTCCCGCCCCAGTTGGCGGTCAAGACGCCAAAGGTGCCTCCATGGCTACTGCCTTTGCCACCCTTTCCCTTCGCACCCCCCCCACCGCCGCGGGTGTCAACCGTCCAAACACCAGCAGAGCACTCCGTCCCGTCATCCCACAGGGGCTTCAGCAGGAGGTCTGCGTCCGGTGGGATCTCATCCAGATCTCCTGGCATGCCAGATGCGTCCGTCGGCGCAAAAGTGGGCAAGCTTCTGGGGGTTGCGCGGTCATCGTCATCTGCATCGCGGCCAGCGGAGCCCCCTGAGGAAGCTCCATGACCATGGAGGCGAGTGAGCTCTAGGGCGGGCATGCTTGAGCCGCGACAGCAACTGTAATGACGATAGTTAGGGTCTCTGCATGTCGCTGCTGGAATAATTACATGAATGAGGTGAGGGCGAGGGCGTGCAGGAGGGTGGCGGGGAGGAAAGGAGGGGGGGGGGGGGGAAGGGATGTAACCTAATTGGGGTCTTCTATTGTTGCGGGGATCGGGGTCTCCAATGGTTCGGGAAGGCAGGGGGGGTCGAGAGCAGCGAGGAGTCCCAGGGGGGGCCCTCGCGGAGCAGATTTTTTTCGGTGACGCTCCAGAGGCAAGCAGCACTCGGCAGCACCAGTGCGCTCCGCCACCGCGGAGACGCCTCGCCGGTCACAGCGGTATCACCGCCACCGCGGAGGAATGTCTAGGCGCGGGTAATGCCCGGCAAACTCATGGCAGGCGCATCGCCTAACACGCGTCTGGTCTCATTGTGCATGAACTGAGACAGCGCATCTTTTCGACCCTCCTGCAGGTCGTTCACCACCTTCTGAACCATCTCAGCAAAGAGCTGCGCCCAGTCCTCGCCGTGGGTCGCAGCCATCCGACTGTCCCATTCCGTCTTGAAGAACTCCCATTGGCTCGTTTGCTCAGGTGACAGTTCGGCAGCTTTCCGAAGAGCTTGTAATACCTGGAAGCGCGCTTTTTGGTGCTCCTTATTACCGCCTTTTTTGTTCCCTTGCCCCAACTGCTCCAAAAAGTAAACTCTCATTTGCTCCATCGCCGTCACCACGGCTTCGACCTCTCTCTGTTCCTTGCGGATCTTCTTGAGCTTCTACGTCGCCTCGCGCAACTCACGCTTGACGCGCGCCTTTTCTTTCTCCGCCGACATCTGCGCTTTAAACGCAAGCCTGGCGCGGCGAGCCTCAGCCTCCTCATCTTGCAATGCTGCCTGCAATTGGTCGTGAACCATCGGGCCCTCCTGGGAGAGCGCCTTGTGCCGCTTGGTTTCCCTGTGCAGAACTGACGTCACAGTGGAAGCAAGAGACGCACCCACCTGAGTGTTCATGTTGCGAATTATATGTACGGCCTCCTGTAAAGATCTCATCCTGGACGACTCCTGAATCACACGTTCCGCCTGCTGGTCGTCCAAGGACATACCATGCGCGGCCCTCTCCTCTTTGTCGCCATCACCATGGCTGTTCGGAGCACCTCCGGTCTTCGCAAAAGCGATCGCAGCTTCACCTGGATCCACCCAGTCTGCCGCGTCGAAATCCAGCACCTCCTCGGTGTCCTCATCGTCGGCGCCGTCGTCCTGATCGTCGGCGTCGTCGTCCGCTTTTGCGGCGCGCTCGTCCTCCTCCTCCTCCTCCTTTCGGGCCTCGTCCGTTTCCCAAGGGACTCTATCTGGGTCCGCGGCGGCTTCGTCTTCCTGGCCAATTTTCACCTCATCTAGGTGACCCCTGCGAGGGTACGGCGTGATGAGCGACTGCACAGTCTTGTAGTTCCAAGGCAAAAGACCAGCAGCGTGCTTCTCCGCAACTTCCGCCACCGCGGAGTCAATGCGGCTTCGCATGCCCATGTCATCCCAGAAGTCTTTGGCCTCTCTGCATATTTGATCATCTTCAGAACCGTCCAATGCGACCGTTGTGCCCGTGAGTTTGCATCCCTTACATGCTTGCACATGGAGAGCCCTATTGGAAATGACCTGTGCAATGATATCGATGTTCTCCTCTTTCGTCAGGTCCACCATGCCGCCGCGACTGATTCGCGCTTTCTCGACCATCCTGGCCGTTTGCAGTTCAATGAACCTCTTGCGAATGTGCAAATGCAGGTCGGTATCATTTGTTTGGCAGACCATGGAAGCCCCACCACCGTGGGCCACGCAGACGCAGCCGCGGGTCCAGCACAAGCATTGCACATTATCAGTGAGACCTGGGGCGTACGCATCTAATAGAAACAACTCCCACCGTCTGCCAGGGCCCCACGGTAACAACCACTTCTCTAGGAAATCCGACAGCCCCTCGCGGGGGCACTTGGCGGCGCAGGTGGGCACGGGTTGAGGGGGACTGGTTCGTTTCAATGAGGTGGAGGGCATGTGGGAGGGGAGGAGAGGAGGGAGGTGGGCAGATTGGAGGGGGGAGGGAGAAGACAGGATGGGGGGGGCAGAAGGGAGGGCCCACTGCGGCACACGGCGGAGCCAAATGATTGAGGATGTCGCGCTCTCGGCACGACCCGCTCGGCCCCGTCACCACGGAGAACTTGAAGGGCACATGTCTGGATTCCGCGAATGTTTTCAATTTGCCCTCCAGCTGTTCACCCTCTGCCTTGAACATCAATTCGCACCCTGGCACTTCTCGCATAACCCTTTCTCGGCAAGAATCCGCGACCGAATTCAAGCTCCAGCGCTCCCTCGTCGCCGCATGGTTTTCGATCAAGGGTACTGTGACCGCGTTCGTCAGTGAAAGCGTGTTCCCCTCGCAGCTTCCCGCCTCGTTCATGTGGAATGGAGATTGGTCGACGTTCCGCATTTCTGGGTCGTACCCATGATGCAGCATGACCATCTTCCGTAGTCTCGACGCGATGACCCAGAAAAGAGACAGGCGTTCCGCCAAGACCACGCGCGGCACTTTGAAATTACGATTCGGCTTCCGCGAGGAAATCCGGTACTCCCTCATGAAGCCAGCCAACCATCTACCGTTGATCTGCACGGTCTGAGGTGCCGTCTTCTTGTTTAGGTGGGCCACATAATACTCTTCCTGTAGTTGCAGCGCTTTCGCCAACAGGACTTTCTTTGGGAAGCGGCACAAGACCTTCACGTCAACGCTGTGCCGCATGATGCTGTACCACTCGGCCAATTGTTCCCGCAACGTTGCGCGCGCCTTGTGTCTGCCAGCGCCCCAACATCTACGTCGCTTGTGGTCCCGAACTGTACAGTCCGTCCCTTTTCTGCACTGCCAGCCCTTCTGGTCCGGACGGACGGGACGCTCCGCCACCGCGGATGTCAGGAACTGTTGCACTGCGTGCTGGTATATTCTGAATACTCGTCTGTAATCGACCCAAGCCTTTTTCGTCTTTCAGAGCAAGGGGGATTTTTTCCCCTGGGGCACGGCTAGACCGGTGACCAGGGCGACGGCGGGGTGCTCTGTGGCAAACGCCTTGAACAGACCGTGCGGGAATCTGCCGCGCTGCAACTGAGAAGAGGTCTTTCCGTCCAAGGGCCCTTTGTGCTCCTCCATCCATGCTAGGAAGTATTCCGCGGCCTTTCGCTTCTTAGGGAGGGGTGCGTCGCGGCCCAACAAGAACGTCGGCGCAAGTTGTTTTTGCGTCTTCGCCTCCCCGTCACCTCGGGTCGCGTGCTCGCGAACCATGGCATTCGCGCACTTATCGGGCAGGCGCTTGAGCATGCCGACAATGATCTCCCGCGCCGCCGTGCGCAGGTCACATTTCCACCTCAAGGCCCGCACCTCCTCTTCGCTGTAGTGCCTCTCTGCCTGCTGCGGCACCTCTAACAGGGCGCCCTCTGCGCCGCCATCACCGCGGCGATGCCCCGTGGGGCGCGCAGCGACCAACGCCGCGCCCGCGGCATCTAACTCGTAGAGCCCCAAATGGTTATCGGTCTCTCCCGTGTGCCGCAACATCGCCACGAAAGCTCGATTGCCCGCGTGCTTGAGAATGTAGGCGCACAACTCGCAACGCAGAGCGTCCCGGTTCACGCTGCTGCGGTTCCAGCCGAGCATGAAACACATCGCGTCGAGGCCAATCTCCATCCGTAACTGTTGCAACGAGCTGCACGGAGTGCGACAGGTACTGCGCATAGAAAAAGCGGGTCTCCTCGCACACGCTCTCGGCCAGGCTGGCGCCAGCAAGGGCACCGCCACCATCGAGCGGGAAACCCGCCACCCGATGGTTGGTTCGCAGGGCCTCGTCATCCAACCCACGGAATGAGCCATCATCTCGAAACGCACAGGAGACAGCATGGCATTTTGCAACCACACTCACAGCATCATTGGCCCACGGAGCATACTTGAGCAATGCATCTTCACATGTGTCCCCGTACCAAAGAAAGACGCGCACGCGATACCGCAACGCAAAAATCACGAACATGGCGATTCCGATGTATCATCGGGGCTCTTCCATAGCAATTGCGAACCTATTCAACTCTGCTGCCACCCTCTCGTTGTGCAGCCCGCTGGCTGCGACAAGATTCTCGACGGGGTCCACGTCTTCCACGTTTGTGACATCGATGTCGCACCCCGCAACCGCGGGTAGCTGCAGCGGAGGGACCTTCGCTGGCGCGACCGCTGCCGCCGCTTCTGGTGGCCTAGGCGCGGCACAGGGAATGAACAACAACGCGGCCCTTTCAGGCGGCGCGACGACTTCTGCGGATGAGGACGTGACAGCAGGCGGCGGCGCGGGAGCCACCGCTGCTAAGTCCGCCACTGGGGGTTGCAGAGATGGCTGCGGTTGTGGCGGAGGTGGCGCCTCCTCCGCCACTGGGGGTGGCAGAGGTGCCACCACTGGGGGTGGCAGAGGTGGCTCCGGTTCTTGCGGAGGTGCCGCCGCTGGCGGTTGTGGCGGAGGTGCCGCCACTGGGGGTGGCAGAGGTGGCTTCGGTTCTGGCGGAGGCGCCGCCGCTGGCGCTGGCTGCTGCGCTGCTGGCGTTGGCGCTTCGGGCGCCACTGGGGGTGCCAGAGGTGCCGCCACTGGGGGTGGCGGAGCCGCTGCTGCTTCGGGCGGAGGCGCTGCTGCTTCGGGCGCCAACTCCGCTACCGCGGAGGCCGGTGGCGCCGCGCCCGCCCCAGGTGCCGACCCCGCCACAGGTGGTGCATCGAGTAGTCGCACGTGGTTCGGAGGGGACAGGCGACGCCCATATTTAGATGCGGGGTATTTGGCCGAGCACGGAGTAGCGGCGCACACGTGCAAACGGAGACCAGGCGTCCACCCTTTTGAGGCACAAAAGCAACAGGAAGCCCAGCCTTGTACCCCAGCTGGGCGCTTCGTCGGGAGCGAAGGTTTCTGCCCCCATTTGGCTTTGAAGATTTTCCCAGATTCGTCAATCACGCGGCATTCCCCAAGATACATTGCTACCGTTTCAACGGTGGGCTGGTCAGCCTGCGCGGACATGCGCGCTCGCCGAGGCGCGCCTCGCCACCGCGAGTTGCGCCGCCACCGCAGCGAAATCGCGCCCCGGTGGAAACTGTGACCCTACACAGCGCGCGGCTTTGAAGCATAAACGGCGTTGGAGTCGAGCAAGAGGAGCAAGAGTAAGAGCGCTCGCGGGTGACCCGGCCGCCGTCGGCCTCCTTAAAGAGCCACAGAACAGTTTCATTCAGTTTTTGGAATTACAGGTCGGCTTTTCTATGGGCGCTCTGGGCAGCATTTGAGCGCGGGGAGAAGTCGCGCGAGCGTCGTGGCCCCTATTGGCTATCTTCTTGCTTGTCTCTAATGCTGCGGGACGGCTATTCACGGCTGAGGCGGATCCCCGCCCTGCGCGCCCGCGAGCGCGTTCTCGTCGCAGGTGAATGGGATTTGTCTCACGCGTGGCCGTCCCGCTGGCGGGATGCGTTTTTCGCGCGCGTTCGCTTGGCCGCTCCGCCGCCTCTTTCTCCCGTCGCAGGTTCCCCCCCCCCCCCTCCTCCCGCGCGCGCGTCGCTTGACCGCTCCGCCGCCTCTCTCTCCCGTCGCAGGTTCCCCCCCCCCCTCCTCCCGCGCGCGCGTTCGCTTGGCCGCTCCGCCGCCTCTCTCTCCCGTCGCAGGTTCCTCCCCTCGCCCCTCCTCCCGCGCGCGCGTTCGCTTGGCCGCTCCGCCGCCTCTCTCCCGTTGCAGGTTCCTCCCCTCCCCTCCTCCCCCACAGGTCCGCGCGTCTACTTCGTGGAGAGCACCTACGTCCCTCGTCGGTTTTGCGGCTCGAAGGTCAGGACACACATGAGTACGGGTCATCCTGGGCCGAATGCCGACCCAGTGCGCAGTATGCCTGCGGATGCCGTATGCCGGCCACTTGTCCCCTGCGCTGTGCTGCAAGTGCGCGCCGTATGCTGGTCCCTTGTGCGCAGTATGCCTGCGGATGCCGTGCGCCGGCAATCGTTCCTCTGTGCAGTATGCCTGCAGTGTGTGCCGTATGCCGGCCATTGTGCGCAGTATGCCTGCGAATGCCGAATGCCGGCCCTGTACGCAGTATGCCTGCGATTGCTGCCTGTCAGCCCCTCTCCGCAGTATGCCTGCGCGCGCGGCTGTATGCCTGCAAGTGGGCGCCGTATGCCGGCCATTAAGCGCAGTATGCCTGCGAGTGCCGTATGCCGGCCCCCCCCCCATAGCGCAGTATGCCTGCGTGCGTTGCAGTATGCCTGCAAGTGTGTGCCGTATGCCGGCCCTTGTACGCAGTACGCCTGCGGTTGCCGTATGCCGGCCCAGTGCGCAGTATGCCTGCGGATGCTGCCTGTCAGCCCCGGTGCGCAGTATGCCTGCGGCGTGCGTTTGCCTGCCCTCTTGCGCTGGGTGCCTGCGGGTTATGTCATGTGCAACCGCCAGCGCGCGATAAGGGCGCCGAGGGGGAAACGTGCACGGCGCTTTCCGACGCGCGCGCAGCATCCATGGCGCTGGCTCGCTCAGACATCGTTGAGTTGCTTGGCGATCTGCCTGCTGGCGCATTCGGCACCGACAAAAATGCCATCAGGGCGCGCGCGCGCGTCTCCGTGCGTCTACCGCGGGCGTGGGCCCACTCGCAGCGGCGCGCAAGGCCGATTGGGTCCTCTTCGTCGCAGCGGCCAACGCGGCGGAGGGGGGCGCATCGCCAGCTCCCGAGCTGGTGCTGTGCACCACGGTCGCGCGCCTGATGGCCGAAGCGATCGGGGCGGCCCGCCCGATTGATTACTCGGATGCGGCCATGCGCGATATGTTGATTGCGGCCCTGAAGCCAGGCGCGAAGCCTTTTGCGGGCGATTCTTCCGCGGAGTGGCGCGATTTCGCGATTGAGCCGTGCCGCATCAATATGGCGCTGCGGACACAGTCGCGAGCGATGGAAGCCTTCGGGCGGAAGGCCCCCGCCCCGTTGGTGCGCGAGGACGCGGGCCGCCGCACGGCGCGCCGCCAGGAGGGTCAGCAATCGGCCCCGGCGGAGGCGGCCGCCAAGCCCGCGGAGGAGACGACGCGGATTGCGGCGGCAATGGAAGAATACGTGAAGGCCAGCAAGGAATTGCTCGAAGAAAAGCGGGAGAAGCCGCTGGCGTTTGCCATGGAGGCGCGCCGCGTTTTCGCATGCGCGGGCGGCATTGTTCGGGGATGCGCGCCTCGGCAGGACCGCGTGCGCGAGGTCTGGCTCGGCAAGTTCCCCCGTGAGGGATTGCCGACCGAGGAGTCGATGCGCAAATTCGCGGCCGCGGGCCGGACGGCCCAGTCCCATGGCCGCTCATGCATTGGGAGCGCCGAGGGCGAGAGCCTGCAGGCTCCCTGCTCGGCGGCACGTGCAATGACAAGCTTCCGTTTCGCCGATTGCTCCGCGCGCAGGACCACTGCAAGCCCCAATGGGCGCGAATGCCGAAGCTGGACTCGGTACCAGCGGGGGCGGGCTCGTGGCGCGATCGCGCGTCGGCCGTCACCGCGGCGAACCGCGCGGGTGCGGCCCTGGACCGAATGGATTTTCTCGGTTATGCGCACTTCCAGGTCGCGCGCGACGCAGCGCAGCGCGCGCGCCCACGCGCGCCCCGTGGCGCGAGGCCCATCCTGCATCCTGTCCAAAGTGTTTGATCCCGTCGTGCTATTGGGAAACATGTGCCAGCTCGCGCGCGTGAGCGAGGAGCACGGGGGCGTCAAGGCGCGTCCGCGGAGCGGCGGGCCCGATGCCCAGGGAGCCGCGCGCGGGAGCCCGCGCCGCGTCCAGGTTTCCTACACGTACGATTTGCTTCTCCGCCAGAAAGTGGCGAAAGACCTGGAACACGGCGACGAGGATGCGACGGCCTCGTTCACTGCGTTGTCGCGGGACATTCTGCGCGCCGCCAAGGAGCGCAGCATTTTGAGTGGCCGCCGCCCTGGCATCGTGCATCGCGCCGCGCGCTGTAGGAGAGAGTCCAGCAGTCGGACCGCCAGGCGGCGTTCGCCAAGGGCGGGGGCAAGAAAGGCGGCAACGACCGGCGCGACCAGGCGCGAGCCCGCGCGCGCGCGCCCCGCGAGCGCGAGCACGCGTCGCGGCGCGCGAGGCGGCGGAGCCACGGACCCCGGTGAGCCCTGTCCTCCGCCAGCGCTCGCGCAGCCCCCGCCGCGATACCTTCAGCAAGAAGGGGGGCGGAAAGGCCGGCAAGGGCGGGGCTCCCAAGGGCGCGGGGAGCTCGTGGCACAAGCCTGAGCGAAAGGAGTCCTGGCGGTGGTGAAGCCAGGGCGCCGGCGCTGTGCATGCTAATTATTCGCCCGCCCGAGGCGCGCTCCGCGCGCGCGCGCGCGCCCCCCCACGGGGGCGCCGCGCCAGCCAGTGATGCAGACGACGGGGCCTCCCCATTGCACTCTGCCGACAGCGGTGAGGGCGCAGTGTGGCGCGGGCCGTCGCCCGATGGGGCAGGAGGCGCCGCCAGCGCGCCGCGCGCGAGACCGCCCCGCCCGCGGCGAGCGCAGCGCAGGACGCGGATGTTGATTCCGACGACGGCGCCGAAGGCGGGGGCGGCGACCTTTGCCCCCAGCAAATCCACGATGCCGGCTGCGCATTTGAAGAGGTCCTTACCCGCCGCTCTACGGGGGCGGAGCCGCGAAGCGCGCGCGCAGATCAAAGCCGCCGTGGATGCGTTGGTCGACGACGAAGACAAGAGGGCGGGCATTGTGTGAGGGGGAGGGGGACCGAAGGACCGAACCCACCCCCAAAGTGTCCGTAGGTAGACGTGATGAGGATGATGGAAGTTGTCCACTTCACCCTCTGAGTACGAGTACCTGCATCCGAGCCGAAAGGGGCGATGGATATGAGCAAGATAGGAGGAAAGTAGGGGGATTCACGCACACCCCCCGTCCCGATCCCGCCCGATGCCCACGCACAAAGGCGAAAGGCACCGAAGCGGGGATCGGGATAGGAGAGTGAATCTCTACTGAACTCCTGTCTGCAATCCACTGCTTCAGCCCAGGAAGGAAAGAAGGGACAGCCAAAACTCTGTCGTAAGGTTCGCACCCAACGGCGGCGCTAACCCGCAAACAAAGTTTTACAGCGCCTGCCGCCGAGATAGAACCCAGGACAGTGCTGTGGGCTGGAGAGAAGTGGAATGGAGAGACTGAGCTCTTATGACACCGACCCAAACGGTCGGTGCCCGAAGCAACACATGATATGAATGCAACGATGTGTGCAATGAGCCAGATCCAATCCAAAGCAAAACGCAAAACATTGAGATATGAGGAGTAGAGTGCATGCGCAAGTTCCAAGAAAATCTTGTACGTCTTGCACCAGTAATGAAGAATCAAGTGTATTTATGCAATTATGCTTTGTCACATGTTTTTGCAATTGTGCATTTTCAACAGTACATGCTAGACAATCATCTTTGTGGCTCTTTAGGCCGTTTTGTCAAGACTGCAATCGATAATAAGGTTGTCACCTGCTCTACTATCGCGAAGCTAACGTCCCAGAGATAACGCACAAAACTTATGCCATCGCTCCAACCAAATTCTCGGCGTCGGCTGTAAGAAATGGTGAGTAGGCTGGTTGCGGTACCTTTTCATATACAGCTGGGCCTGTCCATGGTGACAAGTATGGTTTTGATATCGACCAAGATGTGAGAGGCACGTCAAAAGTCAGAAGAAATTCGGAAGCCATCAAAATTGTATGCAGATGTCATCGTCCATCATGATGTGGTGCTGGTATGCTCCGATGTCCATGAGGTGCAACTGCCGAGCCTGCGTAATCAGCGGCGGCAGAACCAGCGGCACGCCATGGGGGCGCCAGAGGAGGCGGAACCATGGCTCGAGGACACGCCAGGTGATGTACCGTAAGGGGAGTTGTGGTGTGTAGGGGGGGCAGGGTCGGCCTCCGTTCCCCCTTTCGACGTGCCCTTCGTTGCGCCGTACTCGCTGCGGTTGCCCGCTGCAATTTCGGCGTCCAGATGGGCAGCACCCCTTATGACATCTGTTATGTAGTCAGACCACGCGCGATCGGCGCTCGGGAGAGCGACGGCGTCTCTGGTCTCCGGACCGAGAGTGGGCGAATGGAAGCCGAGGCCAGGATCCAGCGATCGATCCGCGTCTGATCGGCGATCGGGGTCCCAATCGACCGGCTGATCGGGCTGGTCGGCGGTGGCTGAGCTCGCGGCTACGTGCTGTCGAGGGAGGACACAAAAACAACCTGAACGCGAGGGAGGCGTCTGCCTCTTCAGCACAGGGGGGTCCGAACTAAGAGCCGGGGTCGTGATTTTGACCGTCTGTCGAAAGAACAACGGCTTAGCCAGAGCCAGCGGGCTCCTGCTTCGGGATTTCTTCAGCCGAATCGGATCCGGAGAGTCCTGGGAGCGGGGAGATTTTCCGTGCCGGGTCGTTCCTGGAGAGTCCCGTGTTCCGCGCCGCGGGGGCAGGGGAGGTGGGTTTCTCTTCCTGTGTCCAGATCCTCTGGGCGCTCTGGTGTCCAGATGCTCTGATGGAGCAGCAGCCGGGCGTGTCCTTGAAGACGTAACAGAAGCATGCGGCTTTTGAGCCGGAGCTGAGTCATCCCCTTGCCGTGGCTGGTCCTTCGTGGCGCCGCAGCACGGACAGTGCCCCCCCGGATTCGGTGGAGGCGGAAACACTAACTCCATGTTATCGGCGTCAACGTGTGGTATGTAGTCGCGAACAGGGGCCTTCCGTGATGGTCCACCATCAGGTGGTGAGAGAACACACCCATCTTTTCTGCTCCAATGGATGGTCCAATCCTCATCCTCGACGAGACGACCCATGGAAATAACAGACGGACAACCTTTGAGAGCCAAAGAACCTGTGTGCAAGTTAATGGAAGGCACAGAAACTTTGATGTGCTCATTAACAACTCGATCGCCGTTTGCTGTTTCCAATACGTATTCATGTCCACGACGAATACCACATGTTTCAGCCTGAGTCAAATCGTCTTTGTCCGTGATGTGGTGCGCAGAACCACTATCCAAGACCCAAGACCGTGCGAGAACCGCGGGGGACTTTGCTGCAGTTTCCTGCTGCATGGTCCCTGCTGCAGTTCCCTGCTGCACTAGCCCTGCTGCAGTTCCCTGCTGCACTAGCCCTGCTGCAATTCCCTGCTGCACTGCCCCGGCTGGGACAAGCGGCATGCAGGTGTCGAGGTCGTCGTCCAGGCGCTCGGTCAAACGGATGGCGTTCTCGATTGCCTCCTGGAGCGCATCCGCGGAGGTCTGCAGCCAGTGGTCCGGAAGAACATCAGGAACGTGGACCACATATCCCTGGTTAGGGGAAGTACGGTGTCGACGCATTTTGGTCTGAACAGGGAAGTAGTGAATCTCTGTGGCTGCAAAGTTCCATTGCAAGCCTTTCGGCGTCTGAGTCTTTCTGCCAGGGACTGCAGCGAAAGCGAAGGATCGTGGACGACAGACGTCAACTTGAGGTCGAAGACGGCCGGGAGGCCGATCACAAGGGCTCGGGTCGTGATCATTGCTTTGGCTGCTGCGGCGTCGGTCGCGGGAGGGGGAGCGCCGTAGTCGACAGGAGTCGTAACAGCGCGTGCCCCCCGGACTGTTGGACACTCGCGTGCTGTGTCCAAACTGGGGGCCTGGCGAGGCACCAGGCAGGGCGCCAGGCTCGGCGCCGGATTGGGAGCCGGGCTCGGTGCCGAGAAAGGTGCTGCGCTCAGAACAGCCGGGTTGGGGACCGGACTCGGAGCGGGACTGGGAGCCGGCAAAGGCGCCGGTCAGGGCGCCGGGCTCGGAGCTGGTCTGGGGGCCGTGCTCGGAGCCGGCCTGGCAGCCGGCGCGGGTGCCGGTCAGGGCGCCGGGCTCGGAGCTGGTCTGGGAGCCGTGCTCGGAGCCGGGGGGGGCGCCGCCAGGCAGCAGTGCGCCAGGTGGGGAACCGGGCTGGGAGCCGGCCTGGGAGCCGGCAAAGGCGCCGGTCAGGGCGCCGGGCGGCGAGCCGGGCTGGGGGTTACGCTCGGGGCCGGCCTGGGAGCCGGCGCGGGTGCCGGTCAGGGCGCCGTGTTTGGAGCGTATGACGTACACTCGGTTCCAGGGAGCGGCAGGTGACCGGGCCCTCGTGCTCGTGCTGCTCCGCTGGCTGGTACGGTCTGAGTCGCGAGAAGGTCGACGTCCGCGCTGGGAGTCGTCGTGGAGCGTGCCTTCCTGACTCTCATACCCGTCTTGGTTGGGAGCGGGCCGAGATCGCCAGTTATCCCAGGTCTGAGATTGGGAGGCGTCACGAGGAGGCTGCTGAGATCCCCCCGGACTCCTGGACGAACGGTGGTTTCGACCAGATTTCGGTCCACGCGAGGGGGGGCGGCCACGGCTGTCCTGACTCCGCGGGCGGCTGGTGCTCTGTGGCGGAGTCGCAGCGTTGGCTGCCAGGTGTGCGTAGGTGCACGCGTCGCCCTTGGCGCAGTGGCCTGCCTGGAAGTAGCTGCAGGCGGGCACGTGGGGGTAGCGGCAGCGGTCGCCGTACGAACAGGCACCAGTTTTGGCGAATCTGTGGCAAAAACGCGCGGCGCCGCCGTGAGGCTGCTGCGAGCCGGGTGGCTGGGCAGAACGCTGGGGCTGGCGAGAGTTCTCGCTGTGAGGGGCGCCAGTGTCAGGGCGGCTGCGGGAGTCCACCATGTGCAGGAGCTTGCACGCGTTTCCCTTGGGGCATTTGCCCTTGCTGAAGGGCACGCAGAAGCCAGTCTTCGGAGAGACGATGGCTGCGGTGTCCCTGTTGCCTGTCCTCAGGTGGTACTGGTTGCGCCGCGTTCGGTGTAGCTCAAGAACAGCTGTGACTCGGTGGTGGAGCCAAGTGTAACAGCGCTCTGGTGCCCCTTTAGGAGCTTTGTTGTACGTGTTCATGTCGTCCTTCATCCAAGGATGCAACTCAATCTGTGCACGAAACAGTGACTCCATAATGTTCGGCGGAGGAAGCTCCCGGAGCTCCAGGAGCAGTTGGTCCCACTCCGTCACGAACCTTTTGAGGTCATCTCCATGCATACGTAGAGTGTTGATCCTTTCGAAATCATGAATCGTATCGTCGGCGTCGGTCACATCGTAATAACGCAAAATCTTCCAGTAATCTGACGTCCCTTTATCATGCGACCGTGCTTGTGCTCTGTGTTCTCCAGCAATTTGATATCCAGTTTCAATTCGCTGCTGAGAATCGCTTGTAAAGCTTCCGCGAACTTCAGATCCAAACTTGCGAAATCACCGCTGTCCTGTAGATCATCCAGTGTCACACCGGGCTGTTCTGCAACACAGAAGAACTTGTATGCAGCATCTGGACGCCCAGAGGCACTGCAGAAGGCCTTGCGGACTGCGTGCTGCCACTCAAGAACATGTCCGATTCTGGGAAGACCTGGAACACGCACACGCTCGCTCTCCTTCACCGGTGTGATGGTAGCAACAGGGCTCCCTCCGATGGTGTATTGAGACTGCATGACAGTAGCACCAAGGACGTTGGGCACTGGTGAGTGCGTGCGAAAGCTTGCAGCGTCGAAGTTTGCCTCCTGTGCAGGTGCTGCGGAAGCGGCCGGGGCCGCGGTCCTGCTGGCAGCTGACGGTGACACACGTCGGGCCTGTGGCTGGTAGCCAGCGGCTGGGGTTCCCCCCTGCACACCCCCCGCGTTCGAGGCAGGGGCGCCGGGAGAAGTGCGTCTGGAGGTCGGGGCGTGTGGTGGTACAGGTGTGTGCTGTGTAGCGTCAGCTACGTGGGCCTTGAATTGGTCTTCGAGAATGATGTTGTCACGTTGCAACTGTTCGATGCAGCCTGAGAAACCATCAACATTCCTCTGGACCTCGCGGGTCTTGTCTGTAAGCACGGAATACTGTCGTTGAGTAGACTGGGAAAGGTCTGTAAGAAGAGAACGTAGCTGATCCATGTCGGCCTTTACGCGCGACAGCTCCTGCTGCGTATCCGCCAGGCGGGTCTGCACTTCAGATACCCGTGCCTTTCCAGCATCCCTCTCAGAGCGAAGCTCGTGTAACTGCCTTTGCACGTGGTCCGCCTCCGCACGCACGGTCCGTTGTACGGCTGCCAGTACGGCGGGGTCGTCAACCGAAGAAGGGGGCACCAGCTGGCCAGTCTGGGCCCTTACAACGCGCAGCTCAGTCACGGCCTCTTCGAGAGTCAGGACTCTGGCGGTGAGCTTTGGGATCGAATCAACTTGGGAATCAGAGAAACGCTGGTTGACAGCATTTTCGGCTTGACAGAGTTTGCCGTAGAGATCTTGTTGGACTTGTTGGGTCTCAGCACGAAGATCAGATGTAGCAGACATCGTGGCGTCACGAAGCTCAATAATCTGGCCCTGGAGAGCTGAGGGAGCCGCGCCGGCGCTGGCGGCAGCAACTGCTTGGATTTCATCGTGGAGAAACTTGGCGCGAGTATCATTGTGGTCACGCATATGGATAAAACGTGCTTCCAAATGAGAGAACTCGGAGTGCACAGCGGCAAGCTCGGAGTGGTCTTGGCCACGCTGAGCGGCAACAGCATCGACCTTCGAAACGAGTTGACACATGACGTGACGATCCTCGTACAACCTAGCGTCGACTTCCTGCAAACCTTTAGCGAGATCCGATCGCAAGATCGCAGTCTCAGTGGCGGTTGCCTGGTGCACGAGAGCAGTCTGATGCTCCACATACGTCTGTACCTGGTCTCTTAGCTCAGCCATATCTGTTAGGGGGACGGCGGCAGGCGCAGCCACAGGTGAGCTGACAGCGCGTCTTCGTGCCCTCTGGGAGGGACTGCGGCTGTGCAAATCCTGGGCTGCAATCTGGAACTGTTCGGGGCCACGTCTGTCACGAGGCGAAGCTGCGCGAGAACGAGAAACAGTGACTTGACGACCGGCGAAGGCTGCGCCGTCGCGGGTCTGAGCACGAAACTCGAGGGCGCGGACGTGCTCTCGGACTGGCGTCACGGCACGGGTGACTGGGTTCCGTCCTGGCGCGCCGGCGTTCGCGTGACTCCCGCCCCAGCGGCGAGATCCTCCAGAGCCTCTCTGCACGGGACTTCCCTGTGGAGGCGAAAGAGCCTCCGAGTGGGCCCCCCCAGCAGGGGCCCGAAAAGTCGGGGTCAGATTTTGAGGAGGTTGAGGAGTCTGGAGCTGAGGAACTCCAGGAGCCACAGGGTGTCTCGCTCTGACAGCATTTCTGGGCGGATCATTCCGTGGCACGAGGACCTCAGCGCTCTGAAAGAGATGCTGCGCAGCACCCGAGCTGCGGTCTCCCGCTGCATCCGACACGACGGGCGACGCGACGGGATGAACGACTGACGACGAGGAAGGGGCCTGGAACTGAGGAGTACCAGGAGCGTGTCCTTGTCCAGCGTCAAGACCCTCAGTACCTGGAGAAATGGCCACACGATCAGCTCGCGGGATGCCATGCACGTCCATCAAAACTTCAATCTCCTGCTCCAAGTTGCGCGCCACGGGGTCCGCCACGCCGTCGCGAAGAGGCGCGGGGCCGAGAGGCGCACCGCCCTCCATCGCGACTGAGTGGGGGGCTCAGGAAGCGCGGAAGTTGGAGCGATTGCGTTTTGAACAGAGAAGGCTGATAACCTGTGTGAGGGGGAGGGGGACCGAAGGACCGAACCCACCCCCAAAGTGTCCGTAGGTAGACGTGATGAGGATGATGGAAGTTGTCCACTTCACCCTCTGAGTACGAGTACCTGCATCCGAGCCGAAAGGGGCGATGGATATGAGCAAGATAGGAGGAAAGTAGGGGGATTCACGCACAGGCATGAGCCCTCTTTGCCACGCCGCCTGGGCGGCACACTTGCCGCGGGTCCGCGAGATAGCGCCGCTTGCGGGACCTGAGCGCGATGCGGCGGTGGCGGCGAGCCAGACGAGCGACGCACTCTTGCAAAAGAGGCGCGAGGCGGCGTTGCAATTTTGGCGAGAGCGCAAACGCGCGACGGCTTCAGAATGGAAGGCGCCGCCCGGCACGCCGCTACCGCGAAGCACCGGCGGAGAGCGCGGTCGGGCGAGGCGCGCTATGCGAAGTTACCATGGCATGTGCGCTCCGTCCTTGGGCCTGACAAGAACTTGTTGCTTTTGGCCGAAATGATGCAAGCTGCAGGGGTGACCAGCGACGCAGCGCGCGCGCGCGCGACAGCGGGGCGCGGCTCCGTGCTTGAGGCGTCCGACGAGAATTTGACGCGTGACTTGGAGCGGGGCTTCCCGCTAGTGGGGGCCCTGCCGCGCTCGGGCATGAACGCGCCCGTGACCCCCAAGGGAGCCGAGTGCCCATCCGAGTTGCGCAGCCGAGCGGACACTTTGAACGCCGCCACCCTCGAGCGCGTGTCTCGGGATCTGGGGGCCGACGCGGAAGTCACCCAGATTTTGCACGATAAAGCATACGAAAGGGCGCGCGCCGCGCAAGCCAGCGGGGACAGTCGCCCATGCTGCGACGTCCGCGAGCGCGCAGGTGGCCGCGGGCCAGGCAGCGTGGGCCCGGTTGTCCGACCTGCCACGCGGGGCGGTGTTAAACCCGCGATTCCCTGTAGACGAGGGATGGCGCTGGAAGTTGGAAGAATGGATACGCAAGGAATGGCGCATTCGCCGCGGCATGCACCGCCCCCTCCCCTGGACGCCGCGCCGGGAGCCAACGCGTCCAGGTACGCGCGATCGACGATTTCACTGCCACGGGCGTTACC
>CAUYUJ010003943.1:35000-74308 GCA_963575745.1 Prorocentrum cordatum
TCGTCGGGCTCCACGTGGGTCCCCGCGGGCCCGACGGCCCAAGTCTCAGCCCCGAGCTGCCCGCAGCAGCCAGCCGAGGCGCCAGCTCAGGCGCCAGCGCAGGAGCCAGCGCAGGAGCAGCAGGAGCCAGCTACGGCCGACCCGTACGCGGACGTTGAGCTCGCAGACACATCGGGGCCGATTGAACCCGATGATCATCTGCCCTGGCTGACGGACCGTCTTCCAGGCACGTGCACGCAGATGGAGTTGGACCAGAAGAAGGCGGAGTGGGAGGCCCAGCACAAGGAGGCTTACGACGCGAACTCTTATTTCAGAGCGTTGGCCAGCAGACTGAACATCGACGGGGCCAGCATCGACTCGCCGCCGCCGAAACGTCGGCCCGCGCGGGTGGAGATGCCAGGAGACGAGCACCACCCGCTGCAGGAGATGGGGCAGATAGGAGTCTTGGCACTGGACTTCGCCGACTCCTCCGATGATATCGAGATGCGAACGGAGCCCATCATGACGCCTACGGAGCCCCTTGACAAATCAGATCTCGTCGAGGCCCTGAACTTGGAGATGGAGAGGCTGCAGAACGACGCCACGACAAGCGACAGCGTAGACGCTGCCGAGTTCACGATGACGTCCTTCTTCCAGAGCGAGCTGATCCGCAACGTCCACAAGGCTCGGAAGACCAAGCCCGATGAGGAGGAGCCGGAGATCGACCACCCCGACACGCAGCTCTGGAGCAGCCTTCGAGAGCGAGGGTTTGTGTTCTCAACCGAGAAGGTGAAGGGCAACCCCATGGCAGGTAGATGGGACCGTGCGCTGAACGCCGACAAGAAGCTGAAGCAAGACTACATGAAAGCGAAGGGCTACGTGAACAAGCAGAACTTTCGTGCCAAATGGGCCGAGGGCGAGTATGAGAAGTGGGATCACGAGCACAAGCAGACGACTGAGGAGCGCCGCGTGCTCTCGGAGATCAAGGACGCTGAGTACATGACTTTGGGAAGGGTCGCATGGAAATGCGGCGGGGGAAGGTCTGGCATGCGCCAGGCGCAGAACTACTGCAGGAAGGCGGTGCTCATGGGCGGCATCTGGTGCAAGTGGGGCGACATGACGAGCACGCTGCTGTTCCTGTGGACCACGCACAAGCTCCGCGACACGTGGTCGAGGTCGTGGTCGAGTTTCGAGTCCTGGACCCAAGCTGCTGCCGTTGCCGATCAGCCCGCAGCCGATCGCCAAGGACTCGGCCGTGGCGACGGCTCTCGTGGTGGGACGGCTCTGGCCGCTGATGGTGGGTCTACCGCTGCGGCCCCTTCTACTCCTGTGGCCACGGTCACAGCTACTCCTACGGGTGCGGCCCCTCCTACTCCTGCGGCTGCGGTCCCAGCTACTCCTACGAGTGCGGCCCCTCCTACTCCAGTGACGCCTGCTACTGCTGCGGCTGCGCATCCTCCTGCTGCGGGGGCCCCCGCAAGTCCTGCGGCGGCGGCCGCTGGCACGGCCGCGCCTCCAGCGCAGGGCCAGGCCACTCCGCGGCCGTCTGGCGCCGACAAGAAGGACGGCCTCCAGCACTCCGAGCAGAAGGGCGCCAACCGCAAGAAGCGCGGTCGGGCCGAGACGGGCGGCGACGGTGGCGACTGCAACACAGAGGGCACGAGGGTGACGAAGAAGGCAGCCGACTGGCTCACCGCCGTCAGGAAGATCCGCACCACGTACGTGCAGACCATGGCCCAGGCCGGGCGGGGGGGGCGGATGATGTCATTATTGCGTCATGTTCGCTTCCTCCGCTACTCATCCTCCCTCCTCCGACTCACCTCCTCTTGCTTTTTTAAATGTTATCCCCCTCTCCTTGCTCGCGCTCCTCCCCCTCCCCCCTTCATCCTGATCCTCATCCTCATCCTCATCCTCATCCTCATCCTCATCCTCCTCCTCTGCGTTGCCCGCCTCCGCGCAGGAAGCGCTCGTCTCCCACCGCTCCCTCGTAAATTGCAGACCCGCCCTAGAGCCCCTCGCTCGCGTTTCGTTGCCCCCAGCTCCGCTCTAACTTCAGCCCTTTATAGCTCTGTCCCCCCGCGCGTCTGCCCCTCGCCCAGGCCCTCCCATCTCGCTCGACCTCACCCGCTGCGTCGCCGTTTCCGCTGGCGCCCCCTATCCCTTACTCGACGCGCGGGGAGGTCAACACGCTGAACACCCTCATCAACAAGGATGTGAACTGGAAGTGGGCGAAGGGTAAGGAGGTCCGCGGTGACTTGGATAAGATCGACGACCTGGTCATGGGAAGGGTTGGGCGGGCGGTCGGTCGTCGGCCTCTCGGCGGGGGAGGGCGAGTGGTGCAGCCCAGTAATGGCCATCGCCCTCTCAGCAGGATGCCCCTCACCCATTCGACTCGCAGAGGCTTCGATGCTGGCTCGGAGACGTGCCCTAACCCAGTGCTAACGGTGCTAACGCTGTCCGCCACCCTCCCGGGTCCGCCTCCCGTTTCAGGGGCCACCGTCCCCCCTTGAGGGAATCGTCGTAATCGCATCGACGTCCACTGCCCCATTGGAAGCATCGCTCATGCAAGATCCTCCTTCCCCCCGACGGGGGGCCCGCGGGCTGTGCCACCCTCCCTGCCATCGGCCCCCTACCCACATCCCCCGCACCCTTCCATTTTCACACACCCCTTCCAGCTCCCGCTTTCCTGATCCTCATTCTCCTCGCGCCAGCCGCTGGGCGCCAGCCGATGGTGGGCCCAGGGCGCGAGCTGGCAGGGGGGGGCGATGAGGAGGGGCAGGAGGAGGAGGACGGGGCTGAGCCCACTGGGAGGAGAAGGAAAGTCTGAATCACATTGCTTCGATGGGCTCTTTGGTGCCCGAGTGGAGGCCCGCTGGGTCCAGGAGCAAGGGGGGGGGGAGGCAATGCACAGAAACTCGTAATTACACGTTCTGGCTCGAGCGGTCAACCATGGCGGAGGGCCCCCCTAGGAAACAGCGGAAGCGTACCCTAGAAGCCACAGATGGCCTGGTCGAGGCGATCACTTCTTTCTTGAAGAACCCAGAGTCCTTCGAGTATGATCTAGAAATGGAGGACCCCGTAGACTCGGCCAAGCTCAAAAAGGCAGCCCCGCTGATCCTAGCCGTGCGGAAGGCCATCTACCCGAACGCAGCGATATCGTCGGTGGCCGCCGCTGGCGCATTTCAGAAGGTCGCATCAGAGAACGAGAAGACCTGGCATTTGGCTGACCAGATAGACGACTGGGCCCAGAAGAAATCTAGAAACCTGCGGGTCGCTCTTCGACACGTTCAACAAAATATCATCAAGAACAGGTGAGCTTCGGGTGATCAGAGCGACGTCTTTCCATGGGTGTTTTTTTTTTGGTTGCGCTACTTCAGTTTCCTCGTCCTCGTCCTGTCACTCATTTACCTACCCTCTCTAAGCTCGCATTCATTTCCCTTCCTCACTCCCTCCATCTCTCTATCTCTCTCTCTCTCTCTCTCTCTGTCTCTCCCTCGCCTTTGTTTTCTATTCCTCTCTCGCTCTCTCTCCTTTTCTCTCTCTCTCTCTCTCTCTCTCTCTCTCTCTCTCTCTTTCTTTCTCCCTCTCTCTCTCTCTCGCCCTCTCTCCCTCCCTCGCTCTCAACCGCCCTCCCCCCCCCCTCCGTCCATCCCCCCCCCCCCTCTTCGAAGAAACAATTGGGAAATCGTCGGGGGCTGATCGGGGACGCGGAAGCTATGCGCAACCTAGCGACTTAGCACGCAGCGCAGAGGGGGGGCGACCCGCGGGCGGAACTTTCCACGCGTGCCAGAGTGGACCAAGCAGTTCATCGAACATGCGATCGAGCTGGACGAGAGCAAGGAGGGGAGGGCCCCCCTCTCCTCTCCCTCCTTCCGCACCCCTGCAAGTACCGCCCCCTGCCACGAGCGGCGCGATGCGGTGGCCGGGCAGGAGAGGAAGTACATGTACAAGATGGACAACGAGATGGTGGTGGGAAAGGGGGCTCTCTCTTTTTATTTCTCTCTCGTTATCTCTATATCTCTCTATATGTATTACTTCTCTCGTTCTCTACCCCTCGCTCACTCTCTCTTTCTGCGTCTCCCTCTCTCTCTCTCGTTATCTCTCATAGTATCTCTCACCCTCCCTCGTTCTCCCTCTCTCTCTCTATCGTTCTCGCTCCCTCCCTCTGTCTCCCTCTCGCTCTCTCCTCTCTCTCTCTCTCTCTCTCTCTCTCTCTCTCTTCTCTCTCGTTCTCTCTTCATGTTTTTTTTTTTTTCTCTCTCTCTCTTCTCTCTCTCTCTCTCTCTCTCTCTCTCTCTCTCTTCTCTCTCTCTCTCTCTCTCTCTCTCTCTCTCTCTCCTCTCTCTGTACGTGTGAATCTGCATGGTCTCTCAGTGCGACCGCTGGCCCCTTGCCTGGGGCGATGGTAGGTTGGGGGCGGTGTGCTGACTTTCGGCTCGCCCCCCCCCCCCCCCCCCCCCCCCCCCCCCCCCCCCCCCCCCCCCCCGCATTCGAGCCTGATGGGGAAGGGAGGTGCGACGGGGGGAGGAGCGGGGGCTGGGGGGAGGGGGGGAGACGAGAAACGGCAATGCCATCCGCAACGCCGCCACCGAAACCCTGTGACCTTTCCCTAGCCTCTGCCACCCCGCCGCGCTGCTGCCCTGCCTGCGCGCCCCCGCCCGTATATCGGAAGGGCAGGCCGCGTGCCGCGTGGACACGGGCAACGCCACGTCCGCCCCAGAGTACGCGGCCAAGTGGGCCGACCAGGACGAGGAGGGGGGAGCGGATGAGGACGAGGCCGTGGCTGCGTGGAGGGACGGGGCGAAGATTCCAGTGCCAGGGCTGACGTGGGGGGCGCTCAAACCAAACTCGAACAGAAAAAAAAAGGTCGTGGCCCGATCTGGAGCAAGATGAAAGCCAACGAGAAAGGAACATTATTGACAATCACAGAGTACAGCCGCCACGGCGAAAGTCACCACCCACCAAACCACCCCAACCCAACCCGAAGGTCCAAATTTATCCTCGATTTCCAGTGGGGGGGGGGTCGGGGAACGTTGAAAAAACACGTGGTATCCGTGCCCCCCCCAACCCGAAATTCGGGTCAAATTCGGGTCTTCGGGTTGGGTTGGGGTGGTCTGGTAGGTAGTCAGAAAGGTCTTTTGCATTGTGGGAAAAGCCAGAAGGCCAACAGAGACCCAACATGAAGTTGAACCTGTCGATTACGGTAGAGACCGAGATGGAAGCCCTCGCTTTCTTTAAGGAGCAGGGGGAGCTTTACGCCGCAGGCACTACTACTAAAGAGGCCATGGAGCAGCTGAAAAAAGAGAAATTTGGTGGCGGGCCCGCAGAGAAAAAACCAGCTGCGGCCAAGCCGATGACCCTCAAGGCAAAGCCAGCAGCTGCCGAGGCAGCAAAGGCGGAGGAGGATGACGACCCCGCCGAGGACGAGGAAGAGGAGGATGAGGAGGATGGCCAGCCTGAGGAGGAGGAGGAGGAAAATGAGGGTGAGGACGAGATCGAGGAGGACGACGAGGCAGAGGAAGAGGAGGTCGTCTCAAAGGGAAAGCCCGCCGCTAACATTGCCAGCGTTCTGAAGAGGCCAGCAGCCGCGGAGAAGCCAGAGCCCTCCTCGGACGACGTCCCAGTGATGAAGAGGCCAGCAGGCGCAGAGAAGCCAGAGCCCCCCTCGGACAGTGCGCCTCCCAGCGAAGAAGAGGCACCGCCGCAGAAGAAGCCAGCAGCCGCGCAGCCAAGCCCGAGCCCGAAGAGGCCGATCCAGACCCCTGGCACGGTTTCCTCCGCAGGTGCTGTCGCAGGTTCCCCCGCCGCCCAAGGGGGCCCCGAGGCCGCGGCCGTCGTGCCCCAGGCGCTGGCTGGCGCACCCGAGATCCCGACGCCGCAGCCCGAGGCGAAGCCCCAGGAGCCCGCGCCGAGGCCCACATCGCCCTTGCCGAAGCCCCATGTTCGCAAGAACGCCACCCCGTCCTGCGCGTTCGGAGCTGGCTCATCAGATGAGGAGTACTAGGCTCGGGGTTCGGGCGGCGTCGTGCGCGAGCTTGGCGCATTTAGTAGATGCATGGAGCGCTTGCCCTCTCCAGTCGGCGAGCGCGCGCTGCGGGCGCGGAGAGGCGCAGCCCGACCCGCATGGAGCGCTCGCAGCGCGCGCCGCCAACTGGAGATAGCAATCGCGGGGCATGCACGGCCGAGGGCTCTCGAATCTCATCGAGAGGGCCGCCGATGCCCTTCGGCATCAGCGCCGCTTTCGCGGCGCGGGCGGGCTGTGTAGTTGTTGCACTCCAGTCTTGCCCTTCTGTCAGGAAAATCGCAAGACATGCGCTGGGGGGGCTTGCTCGAGCGGGCAGCTTCCCAAGCTGCTCAAGCCCTCGGATCGGGGCGACCCCCCCGTCTCCCCCTCCTCCCCCCCCTGCTCCTTCCCCTTAGATCCCCTCCCCCTCCTCCTCCATTATTATTCCTCCTCCTCCTCCTTCCACTCCTCCTCCTCCTCCTCCTCCTCCTCCTCCTCCTCCTCATCCTCCTCCTCCTCCTCCTCCTCTTCCTGCTTCTCTTCCTCCTCCTCCTTCTCCCCCCTTCCTCCCCCGCCCCTTCCACCCCCTGCGCCTCTCGCCGCCTGCCGCTCCAGGGAAGGGAGGGCAGGTCAAGCACGCGGTCTCGGGCGACACCCTGTACCTTGAGATCCTCACGGGCGAGCTGATGAGCCTGAAGAAGAGGGAGGGGGACGCGGAGCTGGAGGTCAAGTGCAAGCAGTTGCAGGAGGCGGGGCAGCGCGGAGCAGGGCTACTTGCCAGGCAGAAGCAGAGGAGGTGGAAGGGGGGACGGGGGGCGGGGAGAGGAGGGGCAGCAGCATGAGGAGGAGGAGGATGAGGAAAGAAGAGGGAGAGGAGGGAACATGGAGGAGGATGGGCAGGAATATGAATACGGAGGAGAAGGATGAGGTGACGGAGGAGGAGAGTTGGCAGTCGAGCGAGCCCGAGGATGGGGGGGAGGGATCGTCCTCACCGCTTGCTCGTGCCCTCGTGCCCCCCGCCCGTTGGCCCCCTCCTCCTCCACGCCCTCCCTCTCCTCTTACTCCTCCTGCGCCCCTCCTCCTCCTCCTCCTCCTTCTCCAACTTCCCCCCCCCCTCTCTCTGGCTCCATCCTGCGGCCCCCCCCCCTCCCTCGAGACCCCAGACTGTGGAGCCATCGCTGAAGGCGCTGGCGGGGGAGGTCGCGAAGCTCTGGCGCCAGCAGAAGGCCAGGCCCGCGCCAGAGGTGAAGCCCGCCAAGGGCCAGGGCATGGGAGGGGCTTGAGTAGTTAGTGATTTTGTTGGGCTGACAGCCCTGGCGTTTTGGCTCGGACTGCTCGCGAGCGCTGAAACCCATTGGAAATCCAACGGAACAGCCTGCTCAGGCTGCCTGGGGAACCGTCCAAGGGGGCACCGTCCAAACTGCCGTCCAAGTGCCGTCCAACCCATGCGTGTTCCCTGTGTTTTTACCGGGTTTGCCCCCCCCCTACCGTCCAAGGGGGTACCGTCCAAACTACCGTCCAAAGTGCATCCAAGTGCGTCCAAACTCTCCCCGGCCAGGTGCGGCCTCCGTTTTTCAGGATTTCAGGGGGGTCGGAACAAAATTCCGGATCCTTGGGCGCGTTTTTGAGGGGGGGCACTGCGAGTTAACATCAGGAGGAAGGGGAAGCGCTCGCAGCAAGAGGAGCAAGTCGCCACTTTTACGCAGCAGGCCGCCCGAGCGCCTCGGCACATCTGGCCACGTGGGACATATGTCGGCCAATGGGGGGTCCGAGCGAAAAGCTGCCAGGGAGGCAGCTTGTGAGTTAGGGGGTAGGGGAAAACACGTTTCTCTGAAAGCTCGGACCCCCGAAGTTTCACATGTGCTGAGGGAGGGCGCTCGTAATTTTCGCTGTCTGCCACCACTCGGCGGACGTGGGGCGCCTGCCACCTGATAAATTGAGACAGGGATGGGGCCAGGGTGCACGTAGTGACAGGGAGTAGCGCTGCGATGCCGAGCTAGACACGCAGCGCAAGAGCGGATGGGCCCGCGGCAGCGGCTGATCAAACAATCAACGCAGCAAAGCTGGGAGGGTGAAACATGTCATTGAGTTGCACGTGTCGCCATATATAGATGGTAGTGCTGTGCAATATTGCTGCATAGGCTTACCAAGAGCACGCGTGTCCATCAAAATGCATGGGGCTATGGGTGGGGAGCATTGCTTGTTTCTGCAAAGCTGCGCTTGCTCTTTCTCCGCCATGGTTCCGCATCTTTGGCGCAAGGCCCCCGCCATTAGGTTTTGGCGGCCCGCTGTGGGCCGGCCCCGAGCGATGGGGGGGAGGCGACATACTTCGACTTATGTTCCAGTGGACGATGGCGAGAGAAAGCGAAGCGCAGGTGCGTCTCTTTTCGAGCATTTGATGGGCGTGTATGCTCTTGGAAAGCCTATGTCTGCAAAGGATCTTGCGATTGTATTTCACTTCTGTTCGGAGGCAGGAGTCGGTGGCGCTCACTGGAGCAAGTGGGGTCTCCAGCCAGGTCTCCCGACAGGTCGATACAAGTCCCACCTCGACTCTCTACTCCCAGATCCTGGCCCAATGTACGAAGCAACAATACCGATGGCGATCAGGGGGAGGGCTCACGAGAAAAAAGGAATAAAAGTGTGCCAAAAGGTTTACGAAACATTGGCAGATGAGGTGTCTGAGAGAGAGGATGTTCAAGATATGCTAGTGAATGGCACGTCGGACCCGAAATCAGTGATGTTGACCCGTATGTACCAAGAGCACGAGCATGTATCATCATGTTTGGCAGAGACTGGTAAGTGGCCTCTGCCCATTGCTCTGTACGCCGACAGCGTGCGGTACACGCCGATTCACGCAGGCCGCACGGACTCGATCCTCAATCTTAGTGTAGTGAACCTGTTGACGAACAAACGGCACTATTTGGATTTTTCTAGGAGTCTCGATAAATGCAATTGCGGTTGCGGAGGGCATTGCACGACGCATGCTTTGTTGAGTATTGTCGCGTGGCAACTGAAAGCACTCGTGGCCGGTCGGGTCCCTGGGGTCCGCCATGACGGGTCTGATTGGAAGGAGGGCCAAGAGTTGCGTGCGAACGAAGATCTTGGTTTCAGAGGTCTGCTTCTTTATATAAAGGGGGACTGGGGTGAGTTCGCACATACTTTCGGAATGGCTCAGTGGGGGAGTTGCTATAACCCATGCCCTTGTTGCGATGCCCCGCTCGATTCTTTGAACGTGATATTCCCAGGATTCTTGGACGAAAGTGGTTTGCCTTTTTGCGATCGGCCAGTCGAGGCATATGAGAGGGCAGTGAGCGCGCGCGAGATAACGGTATCCGTGCGCACGCCAGAAGAGAGAGATGCATTGCTCCGATGCTTAGAATTCAAAGAGGGATCTGAAAAACATCCAGGTGGGCTCATTGTGACATCCACCCTCCCTGGGCTCCCAATCGAAGTTGGTGATCAATTACATCCGCCCCAGGACTTGCCAGACATTCGGGACGCCTGGGACCGACCACTCCCTTTTGATGCGATTTTCTGGCGAGCCCACAAAGACAGGAAGGGGAGATGCACGGATTGGCTAAGCTCGAGGTGTCCTATTTTTTTGTCGGGAGCTTCTCTCGTGGCCTGGTCTGAGGCTCGCTCTTGATACCCTTCACACGATGCACCTGGGGGTTGCTCACAGACTTGTAAGCGCAATAGTTTGGAGGCTCATTGAAGCGGACCCCTGGGGCGCGGGAACACTGAGGCAAAGGTTCAGGCGTTTGGAATCCGACCTCTTCAATTATTACGAGAGGAAGGGCGTGGAGCATGATCGCAGGATTGGTCGTTTGACACCTAATATGTTTGGGGCTGGGAAAAAGATGAAGAGGAGGAGGGGGGCGCCGCATCCTGGATGTGCGATTGCTTTGAAGGGGGCCGAAACCACAATGCTATTGAGTTTCGCGGTAGATGCCCTCGAGACGCACAGTGATATTATCAAATATTCTGATCATCTTGGGACCTCTGCTAGATCCCTTCAGCAGTGGTTTTACCTGGCAAAGTGCGAAACTGCTCGAGTACCCCATGACGTGTATGCAGAGCTGTTGTCAGCAGCCGATCGAGTGGTGTCTTACGCAGATCTGGCGCGAGTGAGGCTCACACCTAAGTTCCACCTCTTCTGCCACCTCACTCTAAGGACCCAGGGACATCCTAAAGGAATGGGGGGTACCCCCACCTGCTGTTCGCGCACCCCTCCCCCCGTTGCAGCTGCCAGGTTTTGGCCCGCAGGAGCGGGTGATGAGTTGGGGAGGGGGTTCGCTGGCGCCCTCCCGCGGCGCGCGAAATCCAAACGCAGGGGCCCTCGGGGGACAGGGGTCAGGAATGGCGTCGGCCAGAGCGCATAGCTGGGCTAGCAATCTAGAGATCCGCCCGACGCAGGGGCAGGCTCAGGAGGGGGACAGAGCAGGCACAGCACAGACGCAGCGCAGGCGCAGAGAGATCGAAGACAACGCGTGGACATGGGAGGGAGAGGGAGAGCGAGAGACAGAGAGAGAGAAGAGAGAGAGAGAGAGAGAGAGAGAGAGAGAGAGAGAGAGAGAGAGAGAGAGAGAGAGAGAGAGAGGGATAGAGAGAGAGAGAGAGAGAGAGAGAGAAAACCATAAACCGAGAGAGAGGGAGAGCGAGAGAGAGAGAGAGAGATATAGAGAGAGAGAGAGAAAAAGAAAGAGAGATGGAGAGAGGACGAGAGATGGAAAAAGGGAATAGAAAGGGCGAGATCATGAGGGCGGAAGCGGCGGGGGGGGCGGGCCAGGCAGGGGAGGGATGGGGGGGGAGGGAGAATACCATATCAGTGCGTCCTCTTTTGGACAGGATTTGGCAGTTTGGGCCGCCCCATTTCTACTCGACATTCGTGGGCGAGAGCCTCAATTGTTTGGTCCGAAACTTGGCCCAAAGAGCTCACAGGAGGACACTTTCGATATCGATCCACCGCAATATCAAGACCATCGGTGCTCTGGGTCGATCTCGTGTGATTTATGGCAAACCGTTCGAGTTCGACGGTGTCAAGCGCTCCTACGACAGGTGTTGGCAATGGGGTCCCCCAGTGGATCTATGACCGAGCGCGGGCCATCTTCCCCGACTATAAGAATGACTGGAAGTTGAGCTCCAGCAACGGCGGCGCCCTTTTGGCGGCCGCCAAGGCCGAGGTGGCATCGTGGATTGCAGCGCCAAGCTCTCGAGCGCCCTCTCGGACGCTCGACTGCTTCGAGGTGTGTTGCGGCAAGGCTGGCATCACCCGCGCCCTCCTGGATTTGAACATGCAGTCTCGCGGTTTCGATCGGTTCGGGGGTGAAACTAATTGTTGACAAGGGGCTCTACCTTGCCAATCTAGGGGGTGCTTCGAATGCGATCGGCCCCGCGCGTGGCCCACTTGGCTCATCTTGAGAGGGGGGTGACCTGGCGTTCGAGGGCCTGCCCGGTTTGGCCCACCTGGGCCACTCTATGAGCGGAACTGCGGGAGTGTTAGCAAACCCCATCGCCCCTCCTCCTAATCCTCCACGGCACTCCCTCCTCCTCCTCCTCCTCCTCCTCCCCCTCCTCCTCCTCCTCCTCCTCCTCCTCATCCTCTACGGCTTCCTACTCGTCGTCGTCGTCCTCCTCCTCCTCCTCCTCCCCCCTCCTCCCTTACGATTGCCAATGCTCCTCCTCCTCCTCCTCCTCCTCCTCCTCCTCCTCCTCCCCCCCCCCCCCCCTCCCGCCGCCGCATTCCCCTCCCCCCCCCCCGCCCCCCCGCGTTTGTGTGCGCGGCCCCCCCTGCCGCGTAAAATAAAGCCCCTCCCCAGGCTCACATCTCACGCATCTGAAGACCTGTGCCGCTTCCCTGGGATCCTAGCGGCTGCTTTCGGGGTGTTGCAAGTGAGGAAGGGCGGCACGGCCGTCTTCGAGCCGCAGTGCTCCACTTGGGGCAACATGGCCGCCCATCACACCAAGCGCCGCCGCGTGGGCAACTTGCACGGCGACTCCTCGAGAGTGGACGTTATGGAGGCGAATTTCTGTGCTGAGGTGGTGTCGCTGCCTCAACATATCTGGCGGGAGGAGGTCCAATGAGGAGCGGCGGGAGAGGGGGGCGGGTTGGGGGGGGGACGAAGGACAGAGTACAGGAGGAGTGAGGAGGAGGCGAAGGACAGTGTATAGTGAGGAGGAGAGTACAGCCCGCCGCTCAGATCCCAGCGGGCCCTTGAGCTGTCGCGTAGCCCAGCCCATGCCCAACGTCCAACGCTTCTACCTCGCCTCCCTCCCGCCTCCTCCACCACCTCTCCCGCCCCCCGCCCCCGCTCTCCTCTTACGGATGCGAGCGCGGCCCGAGGTCTTGGCTGCTCGAGCTTGCTGACAGCCGCGGGACCAAGATCCTCTTGGAGAATCCCGTGGGCAGCATGCTGTTTCTCGTTCCCTGCATGCAGGACCGCGGGCGGGGGTCGGGGCGGCGTCAGCCATGGTCGCGCCAGCGGCCGCCGCGCGAGAACGAGCTATCGATTGGTCGAGCGATCGGGCGAGCCATGCGAAGAATTGGGCCCTTTCCTCCCAACCCCTCCGTCCCCTCCCTCTCCCTGCGCTTCCGTCTCCTCCCCTCCCCCTCCCCCCCCCCCCCCCCTCTCCCATCCTACTCCTCGCCCTGTCCTTTCTCTTCCTATTCCTCATCCTTGTTCATCCTTCCTGCTCCTCATCGTGTGTAACATATGCTACTGCTCATCCCCATCGGCCCTTCCTCCCAATCCCTCCCCCCCTCGCCCTCCCCCCGCGCGCGGCCGTCGTTGCGAATTTAGCGTTCAGGACCCCTGACATCCCCCCCACCATTCCCCGCGGCATCGGTCGATCAGACCGCACACGCCGCAACCTGAAGAGTCGGCTCTCCTCCGCACCCCCACCTCCTCCTCCTCCTCCTCCTCTTATTCCTTCTCCTCCTTCCGCCTCCCTCCACCACCTCCCCTCCTCCGCCTCCTCCTCCATCCTCCTCTCCTCCTCCTCCCCCCTCCACCACCTCCTACCTTCTCCTCCTCCTCCTCCTCCTCCCCCATCCTCCTCTCCTCCACCTCGTCCGCCTCCTCCTCCTCCTCCTCGTTCCTCCTCCTCCTCCTCCTCCTCTTCCTCCTCCTCGCCAGGAGGCTCTGATGCGGACCCTCGCCTTTGCCTTCACCACCTACCTGGGTTACTTCGGCAGCGACACGCTGAAGCCCGTCACGCTGTGGACTACCCACGCCCGTGAGCCCGCGCTTTTTTTTTGCAAGTTGGGAAGAATGAGGCAATATCTAGTATGACTGCCAGGGGACATGTCTCGGCGCTGTATTTCATGCAGGATAGGTCGAAGGGCCGCTCCACAGAGGGCTGGGGCTCTAAGCCATGGGTCACGGGCAACAAAAAGGCCAGTGCCATGAGGCGCTCAGAGGAGTACCCGTCAGAGTTCTGCGAGGCTGTGGCAACGCTCGTAATCAACGACCTGGCCTAGGTTTGCAGGCAACACAGAAATCATATACGAGTTTTGTGTCCCTGGTGCCGTTCCAAACCTTGAACTGGTTCAAACACGTTTCCGCGTCGCAGGCCCCGCGCAGACCTGGGCCGGTCAGTTTCAAGCCGCGGCCGCATTGCCGCCCCGAGCGTTTCGCTTCGCTGGCTTCTCCCCCGCCTCAGCTCATCATCGGCTGCTCGTGCCCCGCGCTCTCAGGGGGTCTTCGAATCGCACCCCCCCTCGGGCACCCCTGGTATCGCTCTCTCTTCGAAGCCCCCGTCATGACGGATAGAAGCGGTAGCGCGGAGTAAGGCGAGCAGGGGGGAGGGCGGGAGCACCGCGGCACGGGTGAGAGAAGGGGGCAGTGGGGGAGAGGCAGAGGGGGGCGCATAACATCACAGCTGCAATAGTTTGGCCAAGAGCGCCTCCCCCATCCTTACTCCGCTAGCTATGCAATTCGCGACCTGGTCGAATTCGAACCGCGGCGGGCCCGCTGCGCGAAGTTCTGACGTGCTCCCCGCCATCTCCTTGCTATCTTTCTCCCTCCTGTTACTTCCATTCCTGTTCGGTCTTTCCCCCTCCCTCCATCTGCCCCCTCCCCCAATGACCCGCCCCCGCTGGGGAATGCCAGGAGAGGAAGGGGGGTCCACGCTCTACCCTCGCCTCTTCGCTGGCGGGCTGGCCTCGGGCCCCGCGCCCGCCGCCCTCGGATCTGCTCGCCGTGGAAGGGTCGAGCTCGCGAGGGAATGGGAAGAAGGGCAACGGGGGTAGGGTGGGAAAGAGGTGGAGTACGAGGGTGGAAACGAGAGGGAGGAGGAGGGGTAAAGGAGGAGGCGGAGGACGAGGAGAAAGCACATATGAGGGGTATATAGAGATTTTTAAATAAAAAAATAGGGAGGAATAGAGAGAGAGAGAGAGAGAGAGAGAGAGAGAGAGAGAGAGAGAGAGAGATACAGACAGACAGACAGACAGACAGACAGACGATAGAGAGAGAGAGAGAGAGAGAGAGAGAGAGAGAGAGAGAGAGAGAGAGATACAGACAGACAGACAGACAGAGACAGACAGACAGAGAGAGAGAGAGAGAGAGAGAGAAAGGATGCGGCCTGATTCGCAACCTAGTACCGTCGGCATGGGCGTCAGCCGCAGAAAAATGCGGGCTGGCGAAAGCAGGGGCCCCTGCTCCCTCTACCTCCCTCCCTCCTCGACGGCGGTCGTCGGTCGTCGTCGTCGGTCGTCGGTCGTCGTCCGTCGGCCGTCGTCGTCGCCCGTCGTCGACGTCCGTTGCCGTCGTCGTCGTCGACCGTCGCCCGTCGTCGTCGTCGGTCGTGGCCGGTCGTCGTCGGTCGTCTTCAGCCGTCGTGGGTCGTCGTCGTCGTCGGACGTCGGTCGCCAGTCGTCGTCGGTGTCCGTCGTCGTCCGTCGTCGTCGTCGTCGTCGGCTCGATCAAACTCGGGCTCAGACTGGAGCTACGTGAGCTCAGACCGCTGGGCCCAGACTGGAGGAGGGGGATGGGCGACCGAGGCTCGGACTCTCCAGATCGTCGCGAGGCAGGGCGGAGGAAGAATACGAGAGGCAGGAGGACGCGAGGACGAGGCCGATGAGGGACATACAGGGAGGAGGAGGAGGAGGAGGAGGAGGAGGAGGAGGAGGAGGAGGAGGGGGAGGAGGAGGAGGAGGAGGAGGAGGAGGAGGAGGAGGAGGAGGAGGAAGAGGAGGGACACGAAGATCAAAGGGGCCTGCACTGGCCACGTCGTGGGCCCCCGACACAGGGGGAAACCCGTCCGAGGGCATGCGTATGGCCCTCCTCCAGTCCTCCACATTCCCTCCTCCAGTCTTCCCTCCTTCCTTCTCCAGTCCTCCACCATCCCTCTTCTCTAGTCTCCCAGTTCTCCCTTCCGCCGTTCCTCCACCTTCCCCTCCTTCCTCCTCCATCCTCCCCTCTAGCGTGCTCGGTTGTTGCAATAATGGTGTTGCGTTGGAATTCCACGGTCTCCTACATATGCTTGCCGATGGTCTTGCATCCTTTCGTGCCCGTGGTTTTGCATCCTTGCTGGCATCCTTGCACGCGCGCTCCGCGGCCATCATCACTGGCCCGAGCAGTGTTGTTTCTTAGGGCTTCCGCCCTCGAGTCGCGCCTCGGTCAGCCAGTCGGCTGCCCCTCGAGCCCGCGATGCCCGTCCTGAATTCCCCTCGGTGCATGCAGGGGAACGCGTGGGACGAGAGCCCCCAGGGCCGCGACCATGTCAAGATGCACGTGCTCCCGCCGTCAGCGGGCACGTGGCTCGTCGTCGACTTGGCCAAGGACTCCGCCATTATGCCCAGTGGTTTCGCCGACGCCGCCGCGGGCGCGATGTGCGTCATGGCGCCCAGCATCAGGGCGGAGCTCCAGGCGCGGCTCAGCATGTTCAAGCAGAAGGAGATCGTGATCCACAAGTGCAGCGCGGAGCAGCCGCGCGGACGGGAGCTCGCCGACGACGACGGCGTGTACTACTTGACGTGGCTCGTCGCCGATACTCGTGAGGCGGTGGCGGCAGCAGTGGATTGGGTGAAGATCGAGCCGCGCCTGAAGTGGAACTACCAACCGCCTACGGACCATACTGGTAGCCACGTCATGCAGGTGCTTGTGTTCATCGAGCCGACGGCGACGTGGAGCGAAGTATTCGTTCCAGACTTCGCTGCGTTCACTAACGCGGCAGCGTCTTCGACAGTGCAGGACTTGAAGCTCGTCATCCTTTCGGCATTCGAGCCTATTTGTGTGAACGGAGTCGCGTGGAAGTTCGGCGTCGACGATCTGGAGATCACGAACTACCAGGGCAGCCACCCCGACGGGGACCAGCTGGGAGACAAGCACCACCTCATCAACGGGAAGTGGTACTACGTGACAGCGAACCGCTTGCTGGAGCAGCTCGAGGTGCAGGACCAGATCGAGGCGGCGGCCGACGACGTGCAATGAGAAGCTCATGTATCTAATATTTCGTCCGCGGGGCCATTTTTTACGGGCAGCCTGATTTCGCTGGAGCCTGGGCTCCATGCGCCAGTTAACTATGCGCTGATATATCTGCGCACCCGACGGCTGTTCGAACGACCCCGCGCCTGCGGTGCCTGCAGCGAGCTCAAGACATAAACATAACAAATAGTTAAATGTATATTCGAATACGCCTGCGGCGTCTCGCCGACGCCCCCTGCCGACGCCCCCCTGCCCGTCTTGGAGCCCTTGGACTCCCTTGGGCCGTCTTGGACTCCCTTGGGCCGTCTTGGACTCCCTTGGGCCGTCTTGGAGGCCGCGTTGAATAATCTTGTTTTTAAATCCTGCCGTCCTTGCCTCAACTCCTCCTCTGTCGCTCTCCCTCTCCTCCCCCCTCGCTCTCGCCTGCTGCGCCTCGCCGACCACGGCGACCGACCACCGACGACCGACGAAGACGACGACGACCACCGAGACGACGACGACGAGGATCGACGATCACATGCGCGACGACGCAATAACGACGTACGACGGCGACGACGACAACAGCGAAAACGACGACGAGGACCGACACGACGACGACGACGACAACCGAGGAGCGGGCGAGACGACGGCGACTGCGACGGACGGACGGTGGACGAGAGAGGATGAGTTTTTTGTGAGGAAGGCTCAAGAGATATAAAAATATTAACTTATTAACATAATGAAACGATCACCGATCTTAGAGTGTAAGATCGGCGATCTTCGATCTTAGCCTAAGATCGCAGAGGCCTCTGGGAAATGGCCATTTCGCTCGAGACATCCTCGAAAAATCGAGGTGTTGGAGGCTATCGTTTAAGACGTCTTATGTTAAAAATGACGGTTTCGCTCGAGACATCCTCAAAAAATCTGGATGTTGAAAAATATCAAAAATTTTTGTTATGCATGAAAAATGAGCGTTTCGCTCGAGACATCCTCGAACAAATGAGATACCGACAGAGGTGTTTTACAACCTCTTATGTTAAAAATGACGTTTTCGCTCGGGACGTCCTCAGAAAATGAGCAGGTGGTCTGCCGTGCTCCTGTGTGGAGCACGGCAGACCGCGGCCATTTCGCTCGAGACATCCTCAAAAAATCGAGGTGTGGTCTGCCGTGCTCCTGTGTGGTCTGCCTTGCTCCTGTGGTCTGCCGTGCTCCCCACAGGAGCACGGCAGACCGCGCGTAGGAACCGAGAGGAGCACGGCAGACCAAGACGAGGAGCACGGCAGACCAGGCTTAGGAACCGAGAGGAGCACGGCAGACCAAGACGAGGAGCACGGCAGACCAGGCACCAAGAGCGCCCTCAAGACGACGGAAAGGATGACCAAGACGAGGAGCACGGCAGCCCAAGACGAGGAGCACGGCAGACTATGCCCTAAGAGTGCCCTCAAGACGGCCGAACAACGGCAGACCCCATAGGAGCACGGCAGACCACAGAAGAGCACGGCAGACCAACAGGAGCACGGCAGACCACACAAGAGCACGGCAGGCCACACAGGAGCACGGCAGACCACACAGGAGCACGGCAGACCACAAAGGAGCACGGCAGACCACACAAGAGCACGGCAGACCCCACAAGAGCACGGCAGACCCCACAGGAGCACGGCAGACCCCACAGGAGCACGGCAGAGCAGACCCAAAAGGAGCACGGCAGACCACACAGGAGCAAGGCAAACCACAGGAGCACGGCAGACCACACAGGAGCACGGCAGACCCCACAGTAGCAAGGCAGACCCCAAAGGAGCACGGCAGACCACCGGAGCACGGCAGACCACACAGGAGTACGGCAGACCCCACATGAGCACGGCAAATCCCAAATGAGCACGGCAGACCACAAGAGCACGGCAGACCACACAGGAGCACGGCAGACTCCACAGGAGCACGGCAGACCACAAAGGAGCACGGCAGACCACACAGGAGCCCGGCAGACGCCACAGGAGCACGGCAGACGCCACAGGAGCACGGCGGAACCCACAGGAGCACGGCAGACCGCGCGCGGGTACAACATAAACGCGCCTTTTTGTTGTACCCCGAACGCCGCTGGCGTTTCCCCAACAGGAGCACGGCAGATCTCACAGGCGCGCGGCAGACCCCAAATGAGCACGGCCGACCACAGGAGCACGGCAGACCCCAAATGAGTACGGCAGACCCCAAAAGAGCACCGTAGACGCCTCAGGAGCACGGCTGACCACACAGGAGCACGGCAGCCTGGGCCGGTTCCGGCGCCGGCCGGCGCCGGAAAATTGAATTCCGAGGCGGTGCCGAAAAAAGGCCACTCCAAGACATATTTTTCTTTCGAAAATATTGATTTTCTGCTCCCGGCGCCCGGGAACCCCTTCCGGGCCGCTTCTGGCACCCGGGCCGGCGCTCGAGCCAAACGCCCGGGCCAGCACCCGGGCCAGCGCCCGGGCCGGTTCCGGCGCCGGCCGGCGCCGGAAAATTGAATTCCGAGGCGGTGCGGAAAAAAGGCCACTCCAAGACATATTTTTCTTTCGAAAATATTGATTTTCTGCTCCCGGCGCCCTGGAACCCCTTCCGGGCCGATTCCGGCACCCAGGCCGGCGCTCGAACCGAACGCCCGGGCCGGCACCTGGGCTGGCGGCCGAGCCGGATCCAGCGCTGGCGTCGGCTCTGGCCGTCGCTGGAAAAATTGAATTCCGAGGCCGCGCTAACAAAACTCATCCAAACAGATTTTTCGAAAGTGCATCATTTCTGCTCCCGGCGCTCGGAGGCTTCTGCGTCTCAAGGAGAGGTGGAGCAGACATTAAAGGAGGTAAAAGCAAGCACACGAACGCTATGGACGCGCGATGCGCTGCCACAAGCCAGCTTCCCGCAAGATCGGTCCAGAGTGGGAGGGGACGGAGCTGGGCGGGTGATGGACCACCAGAGCACTGCTCCAGCCTTCCCTCAGCCCTGGGTCTGCTGACCACACAGGAGCACGGCAGACCACACAGGAGCGCGGCAAACCACAAAGGAGCAAGGCAGACCCCAAATGAGCACGGCAGTCCACACGTTCGCACGGCAGACCGCACAGGAGCACGGCAGACCCCACATGAGCACGGCAGACCAAGAAGGAGCACGGCAGACCACACAGGAGCACGGCAGACCACACAGGAGCACGGCAGACCACACAGGACACGGCAGACCACACGGGAGCACGGCAGACCACACAGGAGCACGGCAAACCACACAAGAGCACGGCAGACCATACAGGAGCACGCCAGACCACACAGTAGCACGGCAGACCACACGTTCGCACGGCAAACTCCACAGGAGCACGGCAGACCCCAAAGGAGCACGGCAGACCACAGGAGCACGGAAGAACCGTCTCGAGGCCTCCTTGGCCGTCTTGGGGCCCTCTTGGAGCCATCCTTAGCCGTCTAGGAGGCCAATCGTATGTCCGTCTTGTAAGACATCTTTGGGCGACTTGGAGGCCTCTTATTTGCCGCCGTTTTAGGGCCCTCATCTTGGGACCGACCGGTCTGTCCCTGCTGCTCCCTTACCGGGGGCCATCTTGAAGGCCTCTTGGGCGATCTTACAGCGATCTTGGGGGCCTCTTGGGCCGTCTTGGGCCGTCGGAACGCGGCAGGCCATCATTTAGTCTGTTCTGTTGCGTTTATGGGTTTCTCTGACGTTCTCGCCAATACGGTCTCTGACGCACGTGGTGGATAAAAAACGGCGTTTCCCGTTCTTGTCCGGTCAGGTTCCCCAAAATGGCCATTTCGCTCGAGACATCCTCGAAAAATCGAGGTGTTGGAGGCTATCGTTTTAGACGTCTTATGTTAAAAATGACGGTTTCGCTCGAGACATCCTCAAAAAATCGGGATGTTGAAAAATATCAAAAATTTTTGTTATGCATGAAAAATGAGCGTTTCGCTCGAGACATCCTCGAAAAAATGAGATGCCGACAGAGGTGTTTTAGAACCTCTTATGTTAAAAATGACGTTTTCGCTCGGGACGTCCTCAGAAAATGAGCAGGTGGTCTGCCGTGCTTCCTGTGTGGAGCACGGCAGACCACGGCCATTTCGCTCGAGACATCCTCAAAAAATCGAGGTGTGGTCTGCCGTGCTCCTGTGTGGTCTGCCGTGCTCCTGTGGTCTGCCGTGCTCCCCACAGGAGCACGGCAGACCGCGCGTAGGAACCGAGAGGAGCACGGCAGACCAAGACGAGGAGCACGGCAGACCAGGCTAGGAACCGAGAGGAGCACGGCAGACCAAGACGAGGAGCACGGCAGACCAGGCACCAAGAGCGCCCTCAAGACGACGGAAAGGATGACCAAGACGAGGAGCACGGCAGACCAAGACGAGGATCACGGCAGACTATGCCCTAAGAGTGCCCTCAAGACGGCCGAACAACGGCAGACCCCATAGGATCACGGCAGACCACAGAAGAGCACGGCAGACCAACAGGAGCACGGCAGACCACACAAGAGCACGGCAGGCCACACAGGAGCACGGCAGACCACACAGGAGCACGGCAGACCACAAAGGAGCACGGCAGACCACACAAGAGCACGGCAGACCCCACAAGAGCACGGCAGACCCCACAGGAGCACGGCAGACCCCACAGGAGCACGGCAGAGCAGACCCAAAAGGAGCACGGCAGACCACACAGGAGCAAGGCAAACCACAGGAGCACGGCAGACCACACAGGAGCACGGCAGACCCCACAGTAGCAAGGCAGACCCCAAAGGAGCACGGCAGACCACCGGAGCACGGCAGACCACACAGGAGTACGGCAGACCCCACATGAGCACGGCAAATCCCAAATGAGCACGGCAGACCACAAGAGCACGGCAGACCACACAGGAGCACGGCAGACTCCACAGGAGCACGGCAGACCACAAAGGAACACGGCAGACCACACAGGCCCGGCAGACGCCACAGGAGCACGGCAGACGCCACAGGAGCACGGCGGAACCCACAGGAGCACGGCAGACCGCGCGCGGGTACAACATAAACGCGCCTTTTTGTTGTACCCCGAACGCCGCTGGCGTTTCCCCAACAGGAGCACGGCAGATCTCACAGGCGCGCGGCAGACCCCAAATGAGCACGGCCGACCACAGGAGCACGGCAGACCCCAAATGAGTACGGCAGACCCCAAAAGAGCACCGTAGACGCCTCAGGAGCACGGCTGACCACACAGGAGCACGGCAGCCTGGGCCGGTTCCGGCGCCGGCCGGCGCCGGAAAATTGAATTCCGAGGCGGTGCCGAAAAAAGGCCACTCCAAGACATATTTTTCTTTCGAAAATATTGATTTTCTGCTCCCGGCGCCCGGGAACCCCTTCCGGGCCGCTTCTGGCACCCGGGCCGGCGCTCGAGCCAAACGCCCGGGCCAGCACCCGGGCCAGCGCCCGGGCCGGTTCCGGCGCCGGCCGGCGCCGGAAAATTGAATTCCGAGGCGGTGCCGGAAAAAGGCAACTCCAAGACATATTTTTCTTTCGAAAATATTGATTGTCTGCTCCCGGCGCCCGGGAACCCCTTCCGGGCCGCTTCCGGCACCCGGGCCGGCGCTCGAGCCGAACGCCTGGGCCAGCACCCGGGCCAGCGCCCGGGCCGGTTCCGGCGCCGGCCGGCGCCGGAAAATTGAATTCCGAGGCGGTGCGGAAAAAAAGGCCACTCCAAGACATATTTTTCTTTCGAAAATATTGATTTTCTGCTCCCGGCGCCCTGGAACCCCTACCGGGCCGATTCCGGCACCCAGGCCGGCGCTCGAACCGAACGCCCGGGCCGGCACCTGGGCTGGCGGCCGACGCGCGATGCGCTGCCACAAGCCAGCTTCCCGCAAGATCGGTCCAGAGTGGGAGGGGACGGAGCTGGGCGGGTTAAGGACCACCAGAGCACTGCTCCAGCCTTCCCTCAGCCCTGGGTCTGCTGACCACACAGGAGCACGGCAGACCACACAGTAGCGCGGCAAACCACAAAGAGCAATGCAGACCCCAAATAGCACGGCAGTCCACACGTTCGCACGGCAGACCGCACAGGAGCACGGCAGACCGCCACATGACCAGAGCAGAACCAAGAAGGAAGCACAGGAAGAGAACTCCCACCCCGGAGCACGCATAAGAACACAGGAGCTCGGGCAGACCACACAGGCCCGGCCACGAGCAGACCCCACGGAGCACGGCAGACCACACAGGAGCCCGCAAACCACACAAGAGCACGGCAGACCATACAGGAGCACGCCAGACCACACAGGAGCACGGCAGACCACACGTTCGCACGGCAAACTCCACAGGAGCACGGCAGACCCCAAAGGAGCACGGCAGACCACAGGAGCACGTAAGACCGCACAGGAGCACGGCAGACCACACAGGAGCACGGCAAACCAAGAAGGAGCACGGCAGACCACAGGAGCACCGCAGACGCCACAGAAGCACGGCAGATCGTCGTCGTCGTCATCGTCGTCGTCGTCGTCTTCGTCAATAACGATCTCGAAAATTACGACAAAAAACGATGACAGAAAACGACCACAAACATAACACAAAAACCAACCGAACACGGAATCCAACAACAAAAAAACAATCAGAAAAACGACCGCAATCATAAAATGATAACGACGGCGACAGCGAGAACGGCAACAGCGGACGATTATAATGAAAACGACGACCACGACAAAGGAAAGGCACGCGACGACGACGACGGACAAACAAAAGACAAGACAGGCTGGAACAGAAAAAGTAGGCTGGGCGACAACGGGTGGGGGCCCGCGTGGCCGAGAGAAAAGCACGGTGTCGACACCAAGATGTGGCCAGGGCAGCAGACTACCTCGACAGACCAGCGCGGCAGGCCACCATTTAGTCTGTTCTGTTGCGTTTATGGGTTTCTCTGACGTTCTCGCCAATACGGTCTCTGACGCACGTGGTGGATAAAAAACGGCGCTTCCCGATCTTGTCCGGTCAGGTTCCCCAAAATGTCTGTCGTGCTCCTGTAAGGTCTGCCGTGCTCTGGTTGGTCTGCCTGCTCCTAGTGTGGTCTGCCCGTGTTCCCGTGGGGTCTGCCGTGTCCGGTGTGGGCTGCGTGCTCCTGTGTGGTCTGCAGTGTTCCGGAAAATTGGCGTTTCGCTCGGGACGTCCTCAAAAAACTCGGCTCCGTAGGGACTCCGAGCAGCAATAACTGAATCGCCCCGGAGGGCTCCAAACGGTCCAAGAAAAGCCCGCCGAAGGAAGGCCCCCCAGAGGACCCCCAGAGCGCCCAAGAGACCCCCAAGAGGCCCACCCCCCACCCGAACCCCCCCAAGGGGCGGCCAGAGGCCCGCCAGAGCGCCCAAAACGCCCCAAGAGACCCCCAAGAAGCCCCCCAGGGGCTCCAAAGAGGCGGCCAGAAGTCCCCCAGAACGCGCGAAAAGGCTCCAGGAGTTCCCAGAGAGCTTCATATCGCCCCATAGAGCCCCCGAAGGCCCCCCCCGGGACTCCCCCAAGAGGCCCCCGAGAGGCCAGAGGCAACGACAGCCCCAAGAGCGTCCAAGATACCTCCAAGACGGCGCCGAAGCCAGGAAACGCAACAGGGATGTTCTCTGACGTTCTCGCCAATACGGTCTCTGACGCACGTGGTGGATAAAAAACTGCGCTTCCCGTTCTTGTCCGGTCAGGTTCCCCAAAATGGCCATTTCGCTCGAGACATCCTCAAAAAATCGAGGTGTGGTCTGCCGTGCTCCTGTGTGGTCTGCCTTGCTCCTGTGGTCTGCCGTGCTCCCCACAGGAGCACGGCAGACCGCGCGCAGGAACCGAGAGGAGCACGGCAGACCAAGACGAGGAGCACGGCAGACCAGGCTTAGGAACCGAGAGGAGCACGGCAGACCAAGACGAGGAGCACGGCAGACCAGGCACAAAGAGCGCCCTCAAGACGACGGAAAGGATGACCAAGACGAGGAGCACGGCAGACCAAGACGAGGAGCACGGCAGACTATGCCTTAAGAGTGCCCTCAAGACGGCCGAACAATCATCAAACAAACAATGAGTCTAACGTCGTCTTGGAATCGTTTTTGAGGGCATCAGTACGGCCCCCCAAAAACAAAATCGGCCCAAAGATGACCCGCAGAGTGCCCTCAATACGGCCGACCATGACGATTTCGCTGGGGACGTGTTCAATAAATTAAGAGTGTATCAGCACCGACTGCTGCAACAACGCTGTGCTGGTCTGCCGTTCTCCTGTGGTCAGCTGTGCTGCTCTGCCGTGCTCCTGCGGTCTGCCGTTCTGGTCTGCCGTTCTGGTCTGCCGAGCTCCTGTGGTCTGCCTTCCTGGTCTGCCGTGCTGCTGCCGTCTGTCGTGTTGCTGCGCTGTGCCGTGTAAGCTGATAAACCGGTCAGACCGATGAAGAAAACGAGAGTCGGGTTACAACGGCTACGCAGATTTTAACTGCTAGTCCAAAGGCTCTCCAGAGGACCCCAACATCTCCCAAGCACACCCCGAGAAGTCCATCATCATCATCATCCTCATCATCATCATCATCATCATCATCACCATCATCATCACCATACTCATACTCATACTCATCATCATCATCCTCCTCCTCCTCATCATCATTATCATCATCGTACGCATCACCATCACCATCAGCAGCAACATGATCATCACCAACAACAGCAGCGTCAATGACATGATCTGGTCTGCTATGTTCCTATGGACTGCCGTGCTGGTCTGCCGTGCTGGTCTGCCGTGCCGGACTGCCGTGCTCGTCTGCCGTGTCGGTGTGTCGTGCTGGTCTGCCGTGCGGGTCTGCTGTTCTGGTCTGCCGTGCTGAAGCTGAAGCTTTGGGGGCTTAAAGCCAGAGAAAGAGAGAGACATAGAGAGATTGAGAGGGAGAGAGATTCTCTAACTAAGGGGTACGGGCTCCATCCCGAAACTCGTTGGCGGTTCTCTAACTAAGGGGTACGGGCTCCATCCCGAAACTCGTTGGCGGAAGACGGGAAGCGTCTTCGAGGTACGACAAGCAAGCGGGACGTTCTGGCTGAATCCTTGAGTAAATATATCTTTTCTTTAACTATATGGGTTGCCGCGCTGCACGGGATTTTTCGTTAACGGATTCCCCAAAATGGTCTGGCGTGCTCCTGTATGGTCTGCCGTGCTCTTGTGTGGATTGCCGTGCTCCTGTGTGGTCTGCCGTGCTCCCGTGGGGTCTGCCGTGTCCTGTGTGGTCTGCCGTGCTCCTGTGTGGTCTGCCGTGTTCCGGAAAATTGGCCGTTTCGCTCGGGACGTCCTCAAAAAATCGGCTCCGGAGGGGACTCCGAAGCAGCATTATCTTGGAATCGCTCCCGGAGGGCCTCCAAACGGCCCAAGAAAGCCCCCGAAGGCCCCCCAGAGGACCCCCAGAGCGCCCCAAGAGACCCCCAAGAGGCCCCCAAGGGGCGGCCAGAGGCCCGCCAGAGCGCCCAAAACGCCCCAAGAGACCCCCAAGAAGCCCCCCAGGGGCTCCAAAGAGGCGGCCAGAAGTCCCCCAGAACGCGCGAAAAGGCTCCAGGAGTTCCCTGAGAGCTTCATATCGCCCCATAGAGCCCCCGAAGGCCCCCCCCGGGACTCCCCCAAGAGGCCCCCGAGAGGCCAGAGGCTACGACAGCCCCAAGAGCGTCCAAGATACCTCCAAGACGGCGCCGAAGCCAGGAAACGCAACAGGGATGTTCTCTGACGTTCTCGCCAATACGGTCTCTGACGCACGTGGTGGATAAAAAACTGCGCTTCCCGTTCTTGTCCGGTCAGGTTCCGGAAAAATGGCCGTTTCGCTCGAGACATCCTCGAAAAATCGGCTCCGGAGGGGACTGCGAACCGGCATTATCTTGGAGTCGCTCCTGGGGGGCTTCAAAACGGCCCCAAAGAGCCCTCAAAGGCCCCCCAGGGGATCCCCGACACGGCCCAAGAGACCCCCAAGAGGCCCCCCAGAGGCGCCCAGATGCCCCCCAGAGCGCGCGAAGAGGCCCTGGGACTTGCCAAGAGAGCCCCAAAACAGTCCAAGAGAACGCCAAGACAGCCCACGAGAGACCCCACACACCTCGAGACACTCCCGGACAGTCCAAGAGGGTCACATTAGCCTCCAAGAGGCTCCTAAAACGTTCCGAACGGCCCCAACAATTGCCGTTTCGCTCGAGACCTCTTCAACAAATCGGGTTCGGAGGGGACTCCGAACTGGCATTGTCTTGGAGTCGCTCCCGGAGGGCTTCAAAACGGCCCGAAAGAGCCCCAAAAGGCTCCCCAGGGGACCCCCAAAACGGCCCAAGAGACCCCCAAGAGGCCCCGAAGAGGCGCCCAGAGGCCCCCAAGAGGCGCCCAGAGGCCCCCCCGAGCGCGAGAAGAGGCCCCAGGACTGGCCAAGAGAGCCCCAAGACGGTCCAAGATAGCGCCAAGACAGCCCAAGAGAGCCCCCACAGACCCTCGAGAGACGCCTGGACAGTCCAAGAGGGTCACAGAAGCCTCCAAGAGGCTCCCAAAATGCTCTCCACGGGCCCCACTCAGGCCCCCAGAGCCCCACGACAGTCCAAGATAACGCCAAGACAGCCCAAGAGACCCCCACAGACCCTCGAGAGACGCCTGGCCAGTCCAAGAGGGTCACAGATTTTTGAAAAATGGCCGTTTCGCTCGAGACATCCTCCAAACATCGGCCCAAGAGGGGACTCCGCATCGACGTCGTGTTCGAATCGCTCTTGGAGGGCTTTCCAAAGGCCCAAGGGAGGCCCAAAAGACGCCCCGGAGAGCCCCAGGAGCGCCCAAGAGCGCCCCAAGAAGACCCCAAGAGACCCCCAAGAGCGCTCCAGGAGCCACCCAGACAGCTCACAAGAACCCCAAGACGGCCCGAGAAGGGCCAAGAAGGCCCCAAGAGACTCCCGGGAGCGCCCCAGGAGGCCCCCAGCGCCGAGACGGCCTAAGAAAGCTCCCAGAGAACCCCACGACGCGCCCAGACAGCCCAAGAAGACCCCAGAAGACCATAAGAGGACCCAAAGGGCCCCCAAGAAGCCCCCAACAGGCCCCAAGAGAACCCCGCGCGGTGCCAGGAGCAACGTCTTTCCCCAATTATCTCATACTGTCCTCCGTCGTCGTCGTCGTCGTCGTCGTCGTCGTCGTCGTCGTCGTCGTCGTCGTCGTCGTCGTCGTCGTCGTCGTCGTCGTCGTCGTCGTCATCGCCCTCCGCATTCCTCCTCGTACTCGCCCTCGTTCTTTTCGTCCTCGTCCTTGTGCTTCTCTTCCTCGTCGTTTTTCCTCATGCTCCTCCTCGCTATCCTCACGTTCGCCACGTCGTCCTCGTCATCGACTCCTCGTTATCCTCGCCTTCCTTTTCTTCTTCGCCCAAAACGCCCATTAGACTACAGCGCCGCTTCCCGTTCTTGTCCGATCAGGTTCGGGCCAGGCGGGAGCGCGGCTGGAGGGCCGAGAACGCACACCGATGCCGATGCCCTTCCTTCTCCCTGTCGTTCCTGCCCTCCTGCAAGAGGCCTCGGACTCCCGAGCCCTCGCGTCGGGACCGGATGGCAACGGAGGGTTCGTTTGCCGCCGTTTCTGCCCTCTTGCAAGAGGCCTCGGAATCCCGAGCCCTCGCGTCGGGACCGGAGGGCCACGGAGGGCTCGTTTGCCGCCGTTCGGCCTCCGGGGGCCACTCCCTGGCCCCAGGGCGGGCAAGCATAAGCTCAGGCTGCGAGGCTGGTCCCGGGGAAGAGGTCCAGAGCTCTGGGGGGGGCACGCTGTTCGGCTGCACGAGAAGTGGCGTCTGGTGCGGGCACGCTGGGGCCCCAGGGTGACGGAGCGCGGTGCCATCGCGACAGGCGGCGTCTTGCGCTATCGGGTCTGGCCTCCCTTCGGACCCCGGAAGTCTCACACCAGGGTCACGCTTGAAGGTCATTCTTGCGTGTAGCCGAGCTGTAAAGCACACGCGGCGTCGGATGTTTGAGGGGGGGGCAAGGCGCGAGGGGGGAGGGCCTTCGAATTCGAAGAGGGCGGAGGGGCCTCCAAGAAGCCAGGGCCGACCGCCACGGGCGTCCAGCGCCGATCCGAGAAATCCGCTCGGAGCTCCGGAAATTTGCGTTTGTGGCGTGCTTTGTTTTTCTATTTTCGGAGAAGTGACTAAACGCTTCTTCTTGTTGCAGGGTTTCTCTGAAGGGCTCAGGCGACCCGTCCTCCTCGTCCTCCTCCTCCTCCTCCTCCTCCTCTGCTCCTGCTCCTGCTCCTCCTCATTCTCCTCCTTCTCCTCCCTCCTCCTCCTCCTCCTCCTCCTCTCCTCCTCCCCTCCATCTCCCTTTCCCTCCTCCTCCACCTCCTCCTTCTCCCTCCCCTCCTCCTCCTCCTCCTCCTCCCCTCCTTCCTCCTCCTCCTCCACCTCCTCCTGCTCCTCCTCCTCCTTCTCCTCCTCCATCTCCCTCCCCCTCCCCCTCCTCCTCTCCCCCTCCTCCTCCTCCTCCTCCTCCTCCCTCCTCTCTCCTCCTCCCCCTCCTCCTCCTCCACCTCCTCCTCCTCCTCCTCCTCCTCCTCCTCCTCCTCCTCCTTCTCGGGTCGCCTACAGCCCCCGGGGAAACCGTGCACTTGTTGGATGCGGGGAGGGGAGGTTCTAAGGAGCCACCCCGCCTTCTCAGAAGCTCCTCCCGGGGCTCCTCCGAAAGGCCGCCGCACTCGCCCCTCACGCGCCCCGCCGATGGGGGGCGGGCCCGCCCTCGCAGCCTCCCGAGGTGAAGCCAATCGAGAAGGACAACCAGGACGTCATCTGCGCCACCGCGGGCAGGCTGCTCGACGCGATCGACAGCGGCAAGATCTCCCTGATGTTTGTGCAGGTGGTCGTGCTCGACGAGGCGGACCAGATGCTGGACCTGGCCGTGGGCCTGGAGGGGACGGTGACGGCCATCACCGACGGGAGGGACATGCCCGGGAAGGAGGACCGCCAGACGCTCCTCTTCTCGGCCACGATGCCTGACTTCCAGACCAGGCAGTTCCACTCGGCCCTCAAGAAGCCGCCGCACCGCGCCAAGCTTCGGGTCGGCCACTACACGGAGGACGAGAAGGGCGGGTCGTGCAAGCACATCACGCAGCACGTCTGCAAGGTGCCGCGAGTGGTGGGGATGGGCCTACACCCCTGCCGGCAGCCGCTCGCAGCCACCCGTGTTTGGGGGGGCATGCTCACGAACGCTCCGGGAGGAGGAGGAGAAGGAGGAGAAGGAGGAGGAGGAGGAGGCGGAGCAGGAGGAGGAGGAGGAGGAGGAGGAGGAGGAGGAGGAGGAGGAGGAGGAGGAGGAGGAGGAGCAGGAGGAAGGACTCAGGAGTCTCCCAGCGGACCTGGCGGGTTGGGACACTCTGGGGGGGGGGGCCCGGGAGCCGTGGCTCCACGAGTGGAGCCCAGAGCCATGGGGGCACCGGCGGGCACCATCCAAGACGCGCAGAGGTGTTCCGAGCGGGCACCCCGAGTCAGGAGGGGAAAAACACACACAGACACAATGAATCGTCGATTCCCCAGAAAATATGGAAAAATATGGGAAGTGGGGGGAAACGAGAACCCATAAAATATAGGAAAACATGGGGAAGCCGGTCATTTGTGTGTATTTATTTTCCGTGTCTCAGGGCCCCTTCACTGATGACGGCAGGAAGCGGCAGCAACGGTCTCATGCCGAGTCCCCCAGCCAGTGTTGGCTGGAGCGGTTGGCCAGGAGGGATCGAGTCCCTCGACCCCTCCCCGCTCGCGCAAGGTCGCCTCGTCCTGCTACTCCTGCTCCTGCTCCTGCTCCTGCTCCTGCTACTGCTCCTACTGCTGCTGCTGCTGCTCCTCCTCTTCCTCCTCCTCCCCATGCCCTGCCCACCACCAGAGTACGGGTAATCTTCCGGAAGGGGTTTAGCAAAAAAACGCCGAGTTTGCGACTTCGGCATGAGTCAGTTGGTAAAGTGCTCACGCGAACGCGCACTACTCTGAGCGCTAGGGAGTTTGAGCCGCAAGCGAGCTCTATGCTGGAAGGCTCAGCTTGCGCAGACCGCAGATTGCGGACAGGGTCGCCAGGGCCATCTCCAGGAAGGCATCGCCGAAACCACAGTCTATGGGTTTCCCGTCTCCCAGGTGCGCGATATGGACGATCGGTGGCAGAGGCTCGGGAGGGACATGATGGAGCTGTGGGGGCCGACCAAGGAAACCAGGGGAACCACAACCACAGCATGGCCGCGGTTCGGCCCCGTGTGCCCTCGCTGCGGTGTGGCCACGCCGCTTCCTCCTGCCTGCTCCCACCCACCCCTCTTCATCCTCGTCCTCGCCGGCCGCCTCGTCTCCGGTTCCTCCCAGCTCCTCCTTCCCTCCACCTCCTCCCTCCCACTTGCCTTCTCCCTCTCAGGCTCTCCCCCCACCCCACTCCCAGCCCCCCGACTCCGTGTTTTCTTTTTCCGCGCGGACCCCCGGAGGTCTCTCGACCCTTTCCTGGGACCGGCTTGCCATCGTCAGTTTTTCTCTCTGACGGCCTCGGAGCCCAGCAAAGAGGTCGGCCCCAGCTGGCCAAAAACATCCTGTCGTGACGTTTCCACAGCGCGAGGTGGTTTTCGGGGTCTTCCTTTCCGAGTCGATCCCAGATCGGTCCTTGGGTGCACTTTGATCGACGAAGCAAAAGCGCCAGAAACAGAAACTTTTGGCGCGGCGGCGCCGCCCCTGGCGCGCCCCGCGCGCCAGGGATGGGGGGTCCACCGCAGATCCAAGAAATCCGCACGGAGCGCCATAAGTTTATGTTTACGGCGTTAACCGCAGAGGGTCTTTAATGATGCCCCCCCCCCTAAGCTCTCGGCGGGAATAGAAACTCGTCCCTCCTCCCTCCTTCCCCTCCCTCCCTCCTTCCCCTTCTCCTCCTCCTCCTCCTCCTCCTCCTTTGGGGTTAACCTTGTTCTGTGTGACCAGGATTTCAGGGGTCACCCAGCCGCGGGCACCCGGGCGCCACAGGAGGCAGAACAGAGTCAGCAGCAGCACGAGCAGCATCAGCAGAAGCACTCGCTCCGTCCTGCCTCCCCTCCCCAAGGAGCGGCGCGAGGGCAAGGGCATCATATTCACCAACAGGACCCCGGCGGCCCCTGCGAGAGTCAGCGGGCGAAGAGCAGCACTCGGGAGGAGCTTCTGGACCGCATCAGGACGGCTGGAGTGCGTACGGTCGGGGGCTTTGGGTTGCGCGTCGCGCCGCCAAGTCTGGCCCACCACGCTCGAGCGCAACACGCGAGCCACGTCCCCATCTCCGAGCGTCAGCGCCCCGAGCCTCTCCCAGCCCCCCGCCCTGCGGGGCGTTGCGAGAGCGGGTCGCCGGGGCCGCCGCCGCGACACGCCAAGCCGAGGTTGCAGATCAGATGCCCCGATGTCTCGGTAGCCATTCAGGGGAGCCTCGTGTACCCTCGGAAGTCTGTCCCTAGAGCGCCCTCGCTTCGATTAGAGTCTGGTCATCGATGCAATAGCGCAGATTTGGAGTCCCACCAGCGTGGATTCGCGTCGGTTGCCGTCGGTTTAGCGTCGGTTGGCGCCGACTAGCGTCGATGAGCGTCGATGCGCAAGCGCCAGCAAGATCGTATGGGAGGAGGAGGAGGAGGAGGACGAGGAGGAGGAGGAGGAGGAAGAGGAGGAGGAGGAGGAGGAGGAGATGTTAATGGAGGTAGGAGGAAGGAGAGGAGGAGGAGGAGGAGGAGGAGGAGGAGCGATGAGAGAGGGGGAGGGGAGGATGAGGAGGAGGAGGAGGAGGAGGAGGAGGAGGAGGAGGAGAATTTGAATGGGTGAAGTCAGGAGGGGATGGAGGAGGTGAGGAGCGAGGAGACGGGTGATGAGGCTAGGTGGATGATAGGAAGATGTGCGGCCCCATTAATTGCCGCAGAGCCTTGTTCTGCCAGCACTCCCAGCCGCCCCAAGGCGGAAGCGCCTCCCCCCCCCCAGGCGGCGGAGCGAGGCCTCCGGCTTCCGCCGCCGCGTCGCCAGCCGTGCGGCGCGAGAGCGGCAGCCGCTCTGCCCACAGTTGGGGGGTCGAGCAAGAGTAGTAGGAGGAGGAGGAGGAGGAGGAGGAGCAGGAGGCGGAGGAGGAGGAGGAGGAGGAGGAGGAGGAGGAGGAGGAGGAGGTGAAGGAGGAGGAGGCGGCGAGGAGGAGGAGGGAGGAGAGAAGGGAGGCGGAGGAGGAGGAGGAGGAGGAGGAGGAGGAGGAGGGGAGGAGGAGGGAGGAGGAGGATTAGGCGGAGGAGCAGGAGGAGTAGGATAGGAGGAGGAGGAGGAGGAGGAGGAGGGAGGAGGATCAGGAAGAGGGGGAGGAGCGTAGGAGGAGGCGGAGGAGGAGGAGGAGGAGGAGGATGAGGAGGAGGAGGCGGAGGAGGAGGAGGAGGAGTAAGGAGGAGGAGGACGGAGGAGGAGGAGGAGGAGGAGGAGGAGGAGGGGAGGAGGGGAGGGAGGGAGGAGGAGGAGAGGAGGAGCAGGGAGGAGGAGGAGGAGGAGGAGGAGGAGGAGGAGGAGGAGGAGGAGCAGGAAGAGGGGGAGGGAGGAGGAGGAGGAGGAGGAGGAGGAGGAGGAGGAGCAGTGGATCATCGAACACAAGAACCCCGAACCCTAAGAACACGATGAAGACGTGGCCTCAGTGGGGTTCCCGTCGTCGCATCAGGGATAGTAATTCTGGGCGGCTTGGTCTGAGACACCTGTAGGAAAAAGAGTCGATATCCCTATTGCTTTCGGCCCTCCTGACTCAGGTCCTCTCCCAGAGGATTAGGGGTCTTTTTCGGGGGGTTCATCAGTGGAGATTGCCACGGAGTTTTGTCCACCGCCTTTCTGCGACTTGACTTGCATTGCACGTGTGTCCTTGTGCTCGCTGGTCCGTATATCGCGCGTTTGGGATAGCCCCCCCCCGTGAGGGGCAGCGGGTTTACCGATCTGCTATTCCTGGTTGTCTTCGTATGACAAAGGTTCGGAGGGCACGTGGGTCGAAGTTCGGTCGACGCACAAACAAAATGCATCAACATACGGCAGGTTCGCGTCATGTCAACAAGCGGCGATCCCGCCGCCGGCGTTCAACGTTGAACGCCGCCAGCGACCCATAATCGGTCGATGCTGAACGATCTGACGTTTCGGCAACGGCCGATCGTTCGAGGCTGAACGATCCCCGCAGTGTCAGTAACCAACGCCGGAGTCGGCACGACACCAACCTGCCGTAAACATACATTGTCGAGGCTCTGCGCGGATTTCTCCGATCGGCGCTTGGGACCCCTGGCGGCGCTTCTGGCGCCGCCCCTGGCGCGCGCTCCGAGCGCCAGGTAGGGGGGCTTCAGCGCAGATCCAAGGACTTCGCGCGGACCTCTGGAAGTTCATGTGTATGCGGTTTTTATTCCTCTACTCTGGATGGGGCAATAATCGCCCCCTCCTTGAATCCGCTGGGGGGTTGTGTACGGAATGTTCAAACGGGTGTTGAAGGAGGAGAAGGAGGAGGGGGAGGAGGAGGAGGAGGGGGAGGAGGAGGAGGAGGAGGAGGAGGAGGAGGAGGAGGAGGAGGAAGCAGGAGGAGGAGGAAGGAGGAGGAGTGGATTAAGAGGATTAAGGAGGAGGAGAGGAGGAGGAGGAGGCGGAGGAGGAGGAGGAGGAGGAGGTGGAGGATGGGCGGGGGGATAGGGGCGTGGATTAGCGACGGCTCCAGTTTCCATGGGAAATCGCGGTTCTCCGCCGCCCAGCGAGGCGGCACCGGCCGCCTTCTGGGGAGAGCACCTCCCCCGATCCATGGAGTTGGCGACCGCGCGCCAAATCCATGGATCACTAATCCATCTTTGCGCGCCCTTGACAATATTCCACCTAGAGTACTATGTTGGCCTATGGGAGGGAAGGCAGCCGCGGGCACCTGGCGTTGCCAGCGCATCGGGACGGCCCTTATGCGTCACGGTACGCAGCAGCATCGCCATCCAGCCACAGGCGCTTGGGTAATCATGTTCCAGCGCCAGGAGGCCTTTTCAGCCCTCCCCCTCTTCCCTCCTCCTCCTTCTCCTCCTCCTCCTTCTCCTCCTCCTCGTCCTCCTCCTCCTCTTCCTCCTCCCTCCTCATCCTCCCTACATCACTTGCGGCCTCCTCCTCCTCCCTCTCCTCCTCCTCACCTTCCCCTATCCTCCTCCTACGCATCCTCCTTCCTATCTTCCTCCTCATACGTCTCCTCTCTCTATCACACTCCTTCCTACATGATCCTCTTCTCCTCCCTCCTCCTACTCTTCCCCCCCCCCCCCCTCCTCCTCCTCCTCCTCCTTCCTCCTCCTCCTCTCCTCCGCCTCATTCCTTCTCCTCCTCCTCCTCCTCATCCTCCCTCCTCCTCCCTCAGCCTCTCCTCCTTCCTTACTCCTCCTCCTCTCTCATCCTCCTCCTCCACATCCTCCTCCTCCCTCCCTCCTCTCTCCTCCCTCTCCTCGTCCTCCTCCTCCTCCTTCTCCCTCCTCCTCCTCCTGCCTCCTCATCCTCCTCCTCCTCCTCCTCCTCCACCGCCTTCTCCCTCCTCCTCCTCCTCCTCCTCCTTCTCCCTCCTCCGCACTTCCCGAGGATCGCGCTGGCCAACCCGCTGGAGCAGGGCCTCAGGAGGTTTGGCATCACGGCGGGCCAGCTCCACGGCAAGCAGACGCAGGACTCCGAGGGCCACGCCCGCCTGCTTCTAGCAGACTCAGCAGCAAGGTGGTCGTTGCTTTAATGACTGCTTTGCCGATCGGCGCGGACCCTCGCACCCCCCCTCCTCCCCCCCCGTGGAGGAGATTCTCGGCTGTTCTCGGCGTCAGTCGCAGGTGGAGCCCCTGCCCCCCCACGCAGGACGCACTGTTGCAAACGGTCGCGCTGAGCAGAGGTACGGAGCCAGACCCCCCACCCCCCTCTCCGCCCACTGTCGAAACGCCGAATGTCTGGCATGCCCACCTACAGGAGGAATACTGCAGAACAGTTGAAACATAGTCTGGTGACGTCTTCGACTATGTTTTGAATGTTTTTGACTGAGGAGGGCATGTCCGACCTATTACCAGCGTCTGGGGCCTACGCCAAGTACTGTTCTCACTTTCTAGCCACATGCGTTTGTAGACACATTGGATGCCGCTACTTAAACACATACACGTGCATATGTTCATATACATACTTTCTTGGGGATGGATCCGTCTAAAGACAACGTGACCGTTGCGTTCGGCGCAGTACAACGTCGGAGAAAGGGCAGATACGTCAACGGCATGCTCCTGTTCTGGAGCAGGTCTCACATGGTACCCCCACGCAGGACATGCGGGAAGAGGTGGTCAAGAAGTTCAGGAAGGGCGAGTACGAGGTGCTGATCGCCTCCAACGTCGCCTCGCGAGGCCTGGATTTCCCAGACATCCGGCTCGTGGTGCAGTTCGAGCTGCCGAAGACGGTGGAGATCTACACCCACAGGATCGGCCGCACGGGCAGAAACGGCCAGACGGGCACGGCCCTCTCCTACTTCCAGGCGGCGGCGCCTCGGAAAGCGTCTCCCCTCCTCAGGAGGAGGAGGAGGAGGAGGAGGAGGAGGAGGAGGAGGAGGAGGAGGAGGAGGAGGCCACCCACTCCCTGAGATCCTGGCGTCTACTTTTTCTTTCGAATCGGGCGTTGTCGCCCAGTTCCAGGCCCTGGGGCCCTCACAGGTCCATTTGCCTGGACCAACACAAAGGTCAGAGAAGGTGGGGTCGGGAGCTCTTGTCGTGATGCTTCACTATGCAGATGTGTTTCTCGCGTCGTCGGATCTCGAGGTCCACACCACCCGGAGGCCCTAAGCCGAACTGGACCTGAGAGCAAAATCGACGCCTCGGATCCGGCAGAAGAGTCTGGCAAACACCAGGCGGTGAGGCGGCGGAGGCAGTGTGCCAACACCAGTGCCCTCGAGGTTCAGCGGTCGAAGAACGATACAACTACCATACACTTTGCTGCCGTCGGGGGCGCCTGCCCCCCGGGCGGCTGCAAAGTTTCTACTCCTACGGTGCGGCACTTTTCATCATCCCCGTCTGGCGTTCATGGGGGAAACAAGCTCCTCGCCGCTGCTCAGGTGGGTGGCGGCGGGTACGACGCGAAGCTCGCGAAGCCGCTGCTGGAGTTCCTGAGGCTCAACGACCAGCGGCCGCCAGAGTTCCTGGAGGAGCTGGTGGAGCCTGGCGCCAGCCGGCGGCGGTCGCGATCCCGAGACAGAAGAGGCGGCCCCCCAGATCCAGCGTCGGGAAAAGATCGCGACGCCGTGAAGCACCACTCGACGGCGAGCCCACGGGGGGGAATGCCTGAGGAGCTTCCCGAGCCTTCTATCCGAATGCAGGAGGCGGCTTCTCAGACGGCCGGAGAGCTTTTGAGGAGCTGCGCTGTCTTCTGAGAAGGCCTGCCCCCTGTCGTGTTGCCCCCTTGGGCGCGCCGCCGAAGCACTCCAATCGATCAGTGGCGAGGCGCCCTGGCTTGCCCATAGGCGCACCGAAGAATGTCCTGATAGCCTCTCGTGTTCTCCACGAGCTGTTCTCAGAACATCTCTGGCTGAGGCTGTCCTGCTTTACCGCATCGGGCTCATGTTCTAAGAACGTGGTTTTCGTCACTACAACAGGTCTGTGACTTCATCACGTTTCGTGGTAGGCCCATCGGGGTGCCGGGACGGTCGGTCCCTGCTCAATCCCGGAGCCCCCGGTTTGATCTTATATGCACGGCAGCTCGTCAGAGCCCCGAGCCATCAGGGGTAATTCGGGCAGGGCAATCTCGTTTTTTTTTGTGTCTTCGGCACTCCGAGCCCGAGTTGCCCCGGGCCCGAGTCACCTTGGACAATCCGGGCGCCCAGAGCCCCCAATCATCAGGGGCACCTCGGGTCAGGGGTCAGGGCAGACTCGGTTCGGGAATCCAGGCCCGAGTTTCTCCGGGCGCCCGAGCTCGGGCCAAGTCGGTCGGGGCGGGAGGAGCGCGCGTCCGCCGTGCTGTCTTTTCCCGCGGCGCCTGGATGCGAGGCAGCGACCCCAGAGGCTCGGGCGGCGGTCGGGAGCACGACCGCGGAGGCTCCGGCGGAGGCGGCGGCGGGGGCGGCTACGGCGGGGGCGGCTATGGCGGGGGCGGCTGTGGCGGGGGCGGGGGCGGCGGAGGCGGCTGCGGCGGCTACGGTGGCGGCTGTGGCGGGGGCTGCGGCGGCTGGGGCGGAGGCGGCGGAGGTGCCCTGGCTCGCCACGAAGGGGGGCCCTCTGGGAAAGTGGGCCTGAGGTCTCTTTCTCTCCCTTCTTCCCTCCGCCTGCGGTGCCGCTCCCACGCCCGGGTGCGGTCGAGAGGCGGCTCGGGAGGAGCAGCTGGGCCGGGGCAGCGGCCCGAGAGGTGCAGGCTGTTTTCTGCGCGAGATTCGGAGTGGCCCCTTCGCCGGAGTGGCACTTCAGGGTGCGCGGCGTTCGGGGGACGCGGGGGTGGGGGCCCGCCCCGGGCGCGCCTGGCGCCGCCGTCGCACTTCTGCGCGGCGATCGGCAAGCCGCGCGCCACAGGTCGCGCTTGCTCTGTGGACGCCCCCCAGGGGCCCCCCCCCCGGAGTCGGGGGTTGGCCGGAGCCCCCAGTCTGACACGTCGACTAGTGAATTGTCCGTTTTCGGTTCTCGAGAGGGCGCCGCGGCCGTCATTTTCCAGGCTTGCGCCCTCCAGGTTTGGGCCCGAGGTCGTTTTCCCTAAACCACGTTTGGCTGAAAGAGGCTGTTGTCCATCCCCGAAAATGCCCAGGAGCGCCGGGCAGGTGTCAGGACTGTGTGGTCAGCCCATCGCGCCGCCCGTCCTGGCCCACCACGCTTGAGCGCGGCACGCAGACCACGTCCCAAGCCACAAGCCTCGGCGTCCCGAGCCTGTCCCCCGGGGGCGCCCGCCCCGCGCAGCGCAGCGGCCCGTGATCCGCTCGCAGGGCAGCGTGTCCCCGAGGCCATCGCCGCGAAGCGCTGAGCTGGTGGACGACGATCAGTGGATGGGAAGCATGTTGCTGACTCATTGCCCAGATGTCTAGGAAAATGCTGTCAATATGTAAAGCGACATCTTTTAGCTTTTTTCCTTAGAACACGATCAAGCATCTTAGAGAGCACAGCGATACTTCCAGGATGGGACTGTTAGGGTGTCCATCGTCCCAGCACGCACAGCGCGAAGCAGCAGTTCCCGACCGTCAAAAGCACGCGCAACAGCTCGGGAATTGCTCGGCGCAGACCGGCCCGCCGTCCCTCGGGCGCCCGAGGTGCCTGCGGCGGCTACGGCGGCTGCGGCAAGGGCCCGGCCGGAGGCTGGGGCGGCGGCGGCGGCGGCGGCTGCGGCTGGGGCGGCAAAGGCGGCGGGCAGCAGGGCAATACCCCCTCCTCCTGCCAGTGCGCTCCCAGGCCCCTTCGGGCAAGGAACAGAAAGCATGGGGGGAGGTTTCGCCGTATCTTCGGCCTCTGGGGGCCTCCACCGGGCCTCGGGACCGTCACAAAAACGACTCAGGATGAGGAGCCGGTCCTGGGGCATGGGTCGAGACCTCCTTGAGTCGACAAGACGGAGGAGTGACCTTTCGCCGGAGTGACCTTCGGGGCGGGCATAAATTGGTCCCCAGATCGCCGAACGCGATGCGGCAGTAGCGTCTTGCGCGGTTGTGCTCGGTCCTCCCGCAGCCCCCCAGAAGCCGCGCACCAAAAGGTCAGTCTTACCCAGGGTCACTCTAGCGTGTAGCCGATTTCTGGGGATCAGCGCCATGAGAAGATCGGGGCGTCGGGGGTCTGGTCTCTGCTGGTCCGTGGGCAGCCCGCGGGAGCTCCGGTTTCTGCTTGGAGCGTGCCCTCTGGCCTCGGGGATGTCTCTGCCCGCTCCTGGCGCCGAGGGGCGTCTGAGGCCCCCTCTCTGGGACCTCTCGTGGGAGTCGAAGGGCTATCTTAGGGAATCTTAGGGGATCAGCTTGCTTAGAAATAGCTGGGGGGGATCCCAAAAACATGATCAGAATCGATCTCCCCGGCCC
>CAUYUJ010003944.1:0-74298 GCA_963575745.1 Prorocentrum cordatum
GTCGTAGTAGTAGTTAGTCGTAGTAGTAGTAGTAGTGTGTCGTAGTAGTAGTAGTAGTAGTAGTAGTAGTAGTAGTAGTCGTCGTAGTTTTGGTGGTAGTAGTCAGTAGTAGTAGTAGTAGTAGTAGTCGTAGTAGTCGTAATAGTAGTAGTAGTAGTAGTAATAATCATAAGAGTACCAGTAGTAGTACTAGCAATAGTAGTAGTAGTAGTAGTAGTAGTAGTAGTAGTAGTAGTAGTAGTAGTAGTAGTAGTAGTAGTAGAGTAGTAGTAGTAGTAGTAGTAGTAGTAGTAGTAGTAGTAGTAGTAGTAGTAGTAGTAGTAGTAGTAGTAGTAGTAGTAGTAGTAGTAGTAGTAGTAGTCGTAGTAGTAGTAGTAGTAGTAGTAGTAGTAGTAGTAGTAGTAATACTGGTAGCAGTCGTAGCCGTAGTAATGGCAACACTAAGTGTAGTAGTCGTCGTCGTAGTCGTAGTAATCGTAGTAGCAGCTAGTAGCTAGTAGCTAGTACTAGTACTAGTATTCGTAGTAGTCGTCGTAGTAGTAGGGGGAAAATTGTGAAGGAGGGAGGATGAAGGAGAACATGAGGAGGGAAAGAGGGAGGACAAGGACGAGGAGTGCCATGAAATGGGGAGATGGAGGAAGGCGATGGAGCGTGGCGGACTCCGGAGGAGGGCCGAGAAGTGCAACGGAATGGGGAGGGACGGAGAGAGGAGAGAGGAGGGAGAGGGTGGAGGGAGGAGGCAGGAGGAGGAGTGCCATGGAATGTGAAGGCGGAGGGAGTAGCGCGACGGATTGGGGAGGACTCCAGAGGAGTGGGGAGGAACGCCGAAAAGCAAAATGGAGGGAATTTCGAGGAGTGGGGAGGGAATCCGAAGAGTACAATGAAGTACGGAAAGGTACAGAGGAGTGGGGAGGAGTGCGGAGATCTGGAGGAATGGGGTGAAGTGCGGAGGAGTGCCGAGGAGTGCGATGAAGTGCGGAGGGATGGGAGGCTCTGGAGGGCTCCTTGGAGGCCTCTGGAGGGCTCTTTGGAGACCTCTGGGGGACGCTTTCGTGGATTCCTGGGCTTAACTGCCCCGATACGCAACATACCACACGGAACGTGGCCCAACACGTAGGCTCAAAACGGAGACCTGGCTGCACCGAAAAACACATGGAGGGAGTTTCGAGGAGTGGGGAGGACCTTCCGAGGAGCACGATGAATTGTGGAGAGCCCAAGAGGCTCTTTGGAGAACCCCAGAGGCTCTTCCAAGAGGCTCTTCGGTGACGGGGGGGAGGAGGCTCTTTGGAGACCCCCCCTCCACCGTACTCGTTGATTATACCCTCCTGGCCATACTAACACCCACCGGGCCGCACTAACAACCAACGGGCCACGGTAACACCTTATCTTCCCCCTGCACCCCCCTCTGCACCCCCCTTCCCCTATAGGTGACCACACGCGAACCCTACGTACCACCACCACCCACGATGTCTAAGAGGGGGGGGTAGGGTTCACGTGTGGCCACCGACCCCGTCCGCTCCACCCCCCCTTCCCACCCTTCCCCCCTTCCCCCCCTTCCCCCCCGAACATCCTCTTTCACCCCGAGAATCCCCTCATCCCCCCACCTTTCCCCCCTTTCCCCCCCTTTTCCCCTCCTCACCCCCCCTTTCCCCCCTCCCCTTTCCACCCGAGGGAGACTTTGTTTTTACTCCCCCCCGCAACGTCCGTTATACGAGAGAGGGGGGGGGTCGGGCCCCCGCGGCGGCGAGCGTCGGCAACGCGGTGGGACCCGGGACGGGGGGGGGGGGCGCGGGGGGGCAGGCGCCAGACGACGACGACGACGACGACGAGGAGGACGACGACGAGGACGAGGAGGAAGATGAGAGCGGGGACGAGGACGAGGACAAAGACGAGGACAAAGACGAGGACGTGGACGAGGACGCGGACAAGGACAACGACGACGACGAGGACGACGACGAGGAGGACGAGGTCGACGACGATGACGAGGAGGAGAAGGAGAAGGACGACGACGATGATGACGACGACGACGACGGAAACATTTCAAGACCTCTGGAGGTATCCAGAGGCCTCAAGAAGTCTCCGGAGGCCTCTGGAGGCTTCTGCAGGCCCTTCGAGGCCCTCGGAGACAACGACGAAGACGACGACGAACATTACGACGACGACGACGACGACGACAGCAGCAAAGACGACGACGACGCCAAGGTTGACGACGAGGACGAGGACGAGGACGACAACGATGACGACGACGAACAGGACGAGGACAAGGGGAAAGAACGACGTCGACGACGAGGGCGACGACGACGACGACGACGACGAGGACGAGGACGACGAAGATGGCCGCCTCTGAGGGTCTTCAGCAGTCTCTGGAGGCTTCAGGAGATCCCCAGAGGCCTCCGGAGGCATCTGCAGGCTCTTCGAGGCCCTCGGCAACGACGACGACGACGACGACGACAAGAACGAGGACGAGGACGACGGCGTAACGACCACCACGACAACGACGACGACGACGACGACGGCGGCGGCGGCGACGGCAGCGGCGGCGGCGAGGAGGACGACTACGACGACGACGACGACGACGACGACGATGACGAGGCCGACGACGACGACGAGGACGAGGAGGACAAGGACGAGGGCGAGGACGACGGCCGCCTCTGGAGGCATCTGCAGGCTCTCCGACGTCTGTCAGCACCACACCATGTCTGCGAGCACGGTGCCATAGCTTGGGCCCCAGGTGGCCCCCGAGACCCCCAAGAGAGGACCCCAAGAGGCGCCCAGAAGGCCCCAAGAGGCCCCCATGACGCCCCCAAGGCCCGAGGCACCCAAGGCGCTTCAAGAGGGCACAGGGGCCCCCAAGAGGCCCCCAAGAAGTCACAGAAGGCCTACAAGAAGCTGTCGAGAGACATCCGAAGAGATTCCGAGAAGCATCCAACAGGCCGCTGGCCTTCCTGTTCACCCTCCTCCTCCTCCTCCTCCTCCTCCTCCTCTGCCTCATCTGCCTGGTCCTCCTCCTCCCTCCTCCATTATCCCTCCTCCCTCCTCCTCCCCCCCCTCCTCCTCCTCCTCTTGCTCCTCCTCCTCCTCCTCCTCCTCGTCCTCCTCCTCCTCTGGTTCCTCCTCCATCCTCCCCCTCTTGTGGTATGACGGCTTCCCAACCTGTATGTGAGAATAAACTAATGTCCAAGACGATGAGGACCCCAAGCAGCCAGTTACCGCGCACGATATCACATCCCATGTTGACAGAGTCACAGGTGGGGCTGCCGTTCAGGACCATGCATTCCATCTCCCCTAGACCAATACTGAAATCACCCATGGAGCGTCTTGCATAAACTAGGATTTCCGACCGGCATGCTTGGTCCATGATGGCTCGGACGAATCATACCGTCTCACAAGCGGCCACAGTGGCATCAGCAAATCACTGGGTACCGTAGGTGGGAGATTGCGGCCTCCTGTCAGCTCCACGACAGCCGTGCGGTCTGCCAGAGACGGAAATGCAACGAGCACCAAGGATGTAGTGCAGGCTGGCGAGACGCCACTCCGTTCTACTTTCCTCTACTGTCTCCTTCTCTCACCTCTCCTTATTAGTTTTCCTCTCCTTGCCCTCCTCATCATCCCCCCTCACTCTCTCCTCCTCCTCATCTTCTCATCCTCTCATGCTTCCCGTGGCCCAACTCATGCTCCTCCTCAACTTCGCTCTCCTCTTCCTCATCCCCTGCATCTCTTCATCCTCCTTTCTCCTGATCTTGCTCCTCTGTTCACGTAATGCTTACTTCTTCTTTCAATATTCCGTCCGGTCCGCTCCACAGGAAACAACATTTCCCCCAGGCAGCAATCACCGTCGTCGGCGGCAGTGCAGGAAAGTGGTAGCGGAACATCGTTTGTTCGACGAGCGACATACACGAACACTCAAGTACTTCTTCGACTCGCTCTGCGTAGTACACCTGCGAACCATGTGTCTGTGCATCCTCCGCCGAGGCCGACGCCACACTGGGCCAACAAGTTTGCAGACACGAGTAACACTTGCACCGACAGCCGCATCAAGGAGGCATGCCGACCCCTGAACGGACGGATCCAACAACAAGGGAGGAGAGACATGACAAGCAGCGAGAAGTGACTCTCCATTTCTGCGCTCCGCCTATAGGACCCTCTCGGATCGGCTCTCGGCGCAGTTCTTCGAGAGTCGCGCAGAACGCAGATGGCAACCACCAGCGCGTCAATTCAGCCTGGCAGCGAGGGGCTCGCATCGCTCAAGCCTTCCACTGGAAGGGGGACAAAGACGACAACAACGGAAGGGGAGCGCTCGCGAGAGGAGCTCAGCGGGAGGGGGAACGTTCGCGTGACGCTTGAGTACGCGTGCTGCGTACCTGCGCAAGGACACATGGCAGCCCCTGCCCGGGCCTCGTGCCGCTGGCATCATGCCGCCGTCCCCCGAAACCTTCCCGCTGGACCCCTTCTCTGATGGTGCTTGCGGGCGGAATGAAGCACGACCCTCGGCTCTCTTTCTCCTCCAGGGCGCGCACCCATTCCCACCAGCGCGCAGCAGCCGCACGCGCTGGAGCACAGCACAGGGCCTGAGGTATCAACCCACGTCTCATTCAATATGGTCTGTCCACGCACTCAACCGCCCTGGAAAACGGACTGCGATAGACACACCGATCATCAAGCACGGCGTAACTTAGAGGAACTTCCGATAAGCATGCAACGCAGTTACGCCCATTGCACTCCCGCTAGAGGCCAGACGACGAAGAGGAAAGAAGAACAGAGAGGATATCTAACAAAAACAGACAGCAAGAACAATAACCGCAACATGGCCATGGCAATGTGCAGTAACAGATAGGAGCAGGAGGAGCCAGAGGAGGGAGGCGGGAGAGAGGGAGGACGAGAGAACGGAGGAAAGCAGGAAGATGAGGAGGAGGAGGAGGAGCACGCTCACCAGAAAGGGACGAGAAGAGGGCAGGCGGACAAGAGCAGGACGAGACGATGGCAACAGAGTCGGGCAGCGGCGACGGAGGCGGGTGCGGTCCTGCGGGACAGGGAAGACCGACACGAAGGAGGACGAGGAGGAGGAGGAGGAGGAGGAGGAGGAGGAGGAGGAGGAGGAGGAGGAGGAGGAGGGAGGAGGAGGAGGAGGAGGAGGAGGAGGAGCAGGTGGGGGATGTCCTCGAACCCAGATCCTCGCTGCCAAGGAAGACTGGCAGCGGGAGGACTCGTCTCCCGGCTCGCTCTGGGATCTGTGGCACCCTACACGGGCAGCGCTGGTCGACAGAGGGTCCGCCCTACGATCGGCCACAGGTGAGAAAGCGAGGAGGAGGAGGAGGAGGAGGAGGAGGAGGAGGAGGAGGAGGAGAGGAGGAGGAGGAAGAAGAGAAATAAAAGGAGGAAATGAAGTAGGCGCAGGAGTTGTCACAAAACAACGGGTAGCAGGAGCAGGTGGAGTGGCATGAGAAGGGCAAAAGCAGGGGGGAGATGAAGAGGTTTCCTGCGACCGCCACACAGGCGAGCGAGCGAGCTACCGATGTGGAGCATCCTCTGGGCCTACCCACGGCCAGGCGGGCGAGGCTGTGGCCTCGACGCATACCGTCGCGTGTGGAGATTATGCACGCGCACTGCGAGACAATCAGGCATGCGCGAGACATGGAGTAGGATGGATGGGGGATTCTTGCAGTCGGCGTCCTCGCGGCTCGCAGCGTGCCGGGGGACCATCAGGCCTCAAAAACTCCCGCCAGGGCCACCCGGCTACATCTGCTCCGCACAGAGCGGCCCTTCTCCGGGGCGTGGCGGCGGGCCCCGAGGTGCCCAGCGTCGGCCCTGCCCGAGACCTCCACCGCGAGCGGCCGCACCCGGCGGCAGGGCCGCCGCCCCCCTCGGAGAGGCCCGGAACTCGCGGCGGGCCGCCGCCCCCGCGCAGGGCTTCGGCCGCGGCGGGTCGCCCCGCCCAGCGCCTCGCGCGGCGCCGCGCGCGAGGCTGCGCGCGCCGCCGCCCCCTGCATGCCGAGGGCGCCGGCGCTCAGCGGGCCGCAGAAGCGGCAAGGCCACTTTGCACTGCGGTCGCCGTTCCCGCCCTCGCCGCTCCGGGCGGGTGGCACTGGGAGGTGACCTCAACGGGGGGTGCAGAAGAAGGCCCCACAGGAGCCCTTGAGGGCCCCTTTCGGGCCCTCGCTGGCTCCACAAGGGGCCCTCAAGGGCCCCTGTAGGGCTCTCTTCTTCACCCCCTGTTTAAGTCACCCACCTTCACCATCCGCCCGGCCGTTCCCGCAGCCGCTTCTATTAACGTTGGTTTACCGTCTGCGTTTTGGGCCCCGAACCAACTTACTTCTGGGGTTCTTCCTTCTGCTATCACTGGGCCCGTCTGCCGCTCTGGCGGCGATGTTGCCGCCGTCGCCGCCCCGTCGCCGCCTCGTCGTCTGGGCCAGACTGCAGATCTGGCGGCCATGTTGCCGCCGTCGCCGCCCCGTCGCCGCCGCGTCGCCTCTTCGTCAGTCTGGGCCTGTGTGCCGTTCTGGCGGCTATGTTGCTGCAGTCGCCGCCCCGTCGCCGCCTCGTCCCCGCCCGTCGTCTGGGCCTGTCTACTGGTCTGGCGGCTATGTTGCCGCTGTCGCCGCCCCGTCGCCGTCTCGTCGCCGCCTCGTCGCCGCCGCACAACGTAGATGTTCCTCCCTATGGGAATCTCGGGTGTATCCCCCCCGACCCCGAGATACGATCCCATGGGGGGCCGGTATCGCACCCCCATCCTTGTCAAAAACAAAGACTGTGCACGCAGACTCCATTATCAAAAATCATGTTCAACACCCCCTGGCAATAAAAATCCACACTCACGCGTGGTCGTCCGCGCATGCCCGAGTTTTTTACACAAAAAATAAGCCGTAGGTCGCGCCAGATGTTGGAACGGGATTCCCTGGGAACCTTTAAAACACAAACTATGGCTTCGCAACTTTCAAAAACATATGTGCGAACTCTTGCAAACTCTTTAGAAACCACACGTGCTGCTTACTAGTTCCATCAAATGCGACATGGCCGCGCGCGCATGTCGAAATCATTCCAAAACTTTCATCGCCGACGCGTCGGCGTGATCAGCACCGACGCCGCCATTGGCCTTGCTGTCCTCATCGTCACCATCGTCACCAGCATCGCTATTATCGTCATCGCGTGTGCCGTTGTCAATGTCGCCATGATACCGCGCCCGCCAGAGCCATCGACTCGAACTGAAGTGCCCGCGCGCCAGTGCGGCCTGCGAGACGCGCTGGGACGTCCCCAGCGGTCAGCGCCACAGCGGCCACGTCGGTCGTTCCAGACTAGCCGGTCGCTCTGCGCGCGAGCCTGTGCGTGCTAACGCGGCCTCAGAGATGCGCCAGCCAGCCCCCACCAGTCATCGCAATTGCCGCCTCATGGGCTTTGCCAAAAAAAGTGCGGGCGGGTGGGCTACACCTGAGCTCGGACCGGATCCCGCCTGAGTTCGGTGCGGGTGGATGGGTGGGATGGTTGCGCGAGCAGTGGAATTGACAATTCACTAGTGCGCATTCGTCGATTTGCTCCCCAGCAAGAAACTCGGATCTACCACTCCCCCACCCCCACCAGGTTTATCGCTACCACCCAGGACCGAACAAATTATAAATGATTCTGCCCAATCATCCACTCAGGACATTGATCTCGCACCGTCCCAGGCAAACGGGTATCCCCGCCCTCCCCTCATCCTAGACAAAAATACACGTCCACCGACCCTGTCGGCGTGTGACAGGGGCTGTTCCGTCGCCATCGCCGTCGCTGCCGCCGTCGCGTCGCCGCCGCCGTCACGACCCCTCCTTGCCCTGAATCCGTCGCCGCTCCCCCCCTTTCCTTGGGCCCTCGTCCTCAAGCACGCCAGCCAAAGCGAAATACACCAGCCCATCCACAGCAAACTTAAGCAACGTTGTCACTGAGTCGAAGGGAAGCCCCTTCCATTTGATCCCTTCCCCGTGGAAGGGGGGGGGTCCCGGAAGGTGGTCCTGGGGGGGGGTGCGCGGGGTGGTCCCGGGTAAGAAAACCACCCTCCCGAGGTCCATGGCCCGCCCTTGGGGGGGGTCCAAGGACGGCGTCCCGGGGGGGGTCCCAGGTCAAAGTGCCACCCTCCTAGGGCCCATGGCCCGCCCTCTCCCTGCCATTTCCGTCGAGGGCCGGGGCCTCCAAGGTCGGCGGCACCGGCAGTAAGGCCTTGGCAATAATACTATGCGCACGCCCTCGTTTATCAAAACCACCTATGTTCAACCATCACCATCACTTACACTAGAAACAATTCACGAGAGCGACCGACCGACGGAGTTGACAACTCACGGCGGGAAAATTGCACCACATAGATTGTTCCGCATAGATTACACCACGTCGATTGCACCATATACGATGCCCTTCGTAGATTCGCCTTTCTACAAAAGAAATCGGTTCTACCACCGTCCCCCCCGGGATTCAAGACCCCCCCGGAACCGATGCAAAACACATAGGATTCTGACCCAAATGTCCATCCGACCTGTGAAGTCATACTATCCCAGCCAGGCCGGTGTCGCCCCCCCCCCCCCGCCATCCTCTGCAACAGATGCTATGCGCGCGCACTCGTCGATCACAAATCATATGTTTGCATGAATCACTTGCAAAACATGTGACGAAATGCGAACGCGCGAATCGTCGCGCGCGCATGCCGAAATACGTTTGAAGCCATCGGTTTCGGAAGGATTTCAAAATCGAATGTCCAAAAGACATCTTGAAACACAAGGCTTCGCAACGCGACTTTTCACACAAAGCAAGCGCGCGAGCTCTTGCGATTTCTTAATACACACGGTGTTCAATATTTTCAGCAAGTGCTACCAAACAGGCTTCGCGCGCGCACGTCGAAATCATTCGAACGCCCTTGCGTGTGTGCCGTCGCGAAGATCCTCTGCAACAGATGAGACAAACTGCGCGGGCGCGCGTCGTCGCGTGCGCATGCCGAAACCCTTCAAAAACATGTTTTTCGTCTCGGGCAGATTTCAAAATCGAGTGTCCAAAAGGCATGTAAACACACAAGGCTTCGCAAAAAGGCATTTCGACAAAGGCGTGCGTACGCGCTCGTGCGGATTCTTTAGAAAACCATCATTTGTCCAACATCTTCATAACATGCTACCAAACGGGCTTCGCGCGCGCATGCCGAAATCTTCGAACGCCCTTGTGCGCGTGCTGGGGTGGCACGGTCCGCGCCAAAATAACATCATGCGAGCCAGTCTCGCGCGTCTGCCGCGCGCGCACTTCGAATTCCATTCAAAACCTTCATCACCGACGCGAAGACGCCGTCATCGTCGTCGGCGTGATCAGCATCGGCGCCGTCACTGGCTGCACCGTCGTCGCCGTCAGCATCGTCGCCAACATCGCTACTATCAGCATCAGCATAGCGTCTACAAGTGTCGACGATGCCATGATGCCGCGCCCGCCCAAGTCGCCGACTCTCACTCAGACAGCCGCCGGGATGTGCCGAACGGTCAGCGCCACCGCGGCCGCGTCGGTCGCGCCAAACTACTTGGCCGCTGCGCGCGCGCATGCGCGGGCTGGCGCGGCCGCAGAGACGCACCAGCCAGCGCCAAGCACTCATCGCAATCGCCGCCGCAGGAGGATTGCAAACCAAGTTGCGGGCGGGCGGGTGGGATGTTTGCGCGAGCAGTGGAGTGGACAACTCACTGCGAACAGAACATCATTGCACAACATGGGTCGTGCCACGCAGATTGCACCACATCGATTGCATCACATAGACCGCGCAACATGTAGATTGCGATGCTCTAGCACTGCACCGCATCTATTACACGGCATCGATTGCGCAACGCATATTCTTGTTTCTAACATGGATGAGAATCCACCACCCTCCTAAGGCAGGACCTCTCAATACCCCCTGGGGCTTTGCAGGTTGCATAAGGTTCTGCCCCATCGTTCATCCGAGACATGAGTTCGTACCATCCCAGGCGGGCCAAAGGTCGCACCCCTCCCGCATCCGATGCAGGTGGTACTTTGCGCGCGGAATTGTTGATCACGCATCAGAAATGTTCAAAAACCCTTGCAGAAAGACGAAGTGCGCACGCGCGCGTCGTCGGGCCTGCATGCCAAAATCCTGCAAAAACTTGCGGCTTCGCGCGGGCGTCAAAATCGGGTGCCCAGAAAAAAAACATAGCTTCGCAACAGAGGGTTGTCCAACAACAACATGCGCCCGCACTCTCGCGAACCTTGAGAAAAGCGATGGTTTTCCACATGTTCGTAGCGTGCTACCAAGCGGGTCCCCCGCGCGCGCGCGCGTCGAAATCGCTCGAACGCCCCTGCGCCCGTGCTGTCGCAGGAACCCTTTGCAACGCATGGGGCGAAGTGCGCGCGCGTCGTCGCGGGCGCATGCCGAAACCCTGTATGATCGAGCCACTCTGGTCACGGTAATGAGAAGATCTGGGATTTAAAGAAACGGCCCCGGATTTAGAAACTCCGTCTTTGAATTTAGTAAACTAGCTTCTGCGCTCACTCAACACATGTTTGTCCTGTTTTTGTTCGGCGGCGCAATTTCACAAATCCGTCTCTCGCTGTCGTAATTCATCGCTTTCTCAATAAGTTCTGTTTTCTTTCAGAGCGCGCGTTTATTCATCGCCGCGACCAATATTAGCTGGTGGTGTTTAACAAAACCTTAGGTTTCGCAATGATGTCAAGAACGAGCGTTCCGAATAATACAACATTCGCGATGTTGCAACAGCAGTTTTCAAAACACGCGCTGCGCGCGCGCCCTGGCGAATTCTTCAGAAAACCATGGATTTAACAGCATTGTCCCCACATGCTGCCAAACGGGCCTCTCGCGCCGCGCGCCGAACTCATCCGAGCGCCCTTGCGCGCGCGCTGGGGGGCACAATCCGCGTCAAATAATGCTGCGCGGGCCCCTCCAACTCCTTCCAAAACCTTCATCACCGACGCGAGGACATCGTCATCGTTGCCGGCGGGCGCGATCAACATCGGCGCCGCCGTTGGCCTTGCCGTCGTCATCACCACCATCGCCACCATCGTCGCTACGCGTCACCGACTCGCACTGAAGTGCCCGCTGGACGTGCCCGGCGGTCAGCGCCACCGCGCCGCGTCGGTCGCGCCGCGCTCGATAGTCGGCGCGCGCGCGAGCGTGCGCGGGCTAGCGCGGCCGCGGAAGGTCACCAGCCAACGCCAAGTACCCATCGCAATCGTCGTCGCATGGGTTTTGCAATCCAAGTTGCAGGCGGGCGGGTGGGATGATTGCCCGAACAGTGCAATCGACGATTCCACGTCCGGCATGGTACATTGCGCCGCGTAGATATCGCCGCAGAGATTGCGCCGCGTCGATTGCACCGCGCAGCTTGCGCACCACATACTACATAGACTGCAACGCACATCCGCCGCCGCGCCCCTGGCACGAGGTGGCGTGAGTGCCCCAAGGTTCATGCAGCACTATGATGACTGGTTCGCTGCTGCAGCGCTGCTGCAGCCAGAATTGCAAATCTTAAAGGGCCAGACAAATCGCCCCCCAGGCCGGCGCGGGGACTGCTGGAGTCGCTCGCGCGGGCCCCCAGATGGGCCCCCAAACACGCCCGGATGGCTCCGCGAGAACCACCACTCGTCAGAGAAGGCCACAAGTCGCCCCGAGATCGCTCCAAGACGTCCAAGATGGCCCCAAGGTGGCCGGTGAGACCTCCAAGACGCCACGAGAGGCCTTCAAGAGGCTTCCCTCGAGGGCCCAAAGATGCAAACATCATGCGTTGCTCAAACGTCTTCAAAAGATTGCGGCGTTCTCGACGTTTCGGCTTTCCGACGCTCCAAGACGGCCCAAGAGGCCCCCGAGACAGCGCCAAGACGGCCCGAGAGGCCTCCGAGGAGGGCCCCGAGACTGCACGCGAACGCCCAAAACGGCCAAAGAGGCGCCTAAGACGGCCCAGAAGGGCCCTAAGACGGCCCCAGGAGGAGCCTAAGAAAGGGAACGCGAACCGAAAATCCGAGCCCCCCGCCCCGCGAGAGGCCCCCAAGAAGCCCCGACGGGGCTCCCAAGAGGCCCCAGACGGCCCCGCAACGGCCCCCAAGAGGCGTCAAATTTGCCTCCAAGAAGCCCCCGAGAGGCCCCCATACAAGATCCCGCTCTACACCCACGTTCCAAAACCCATGCATGCACGGTGGTGGGAGGGGCCGAAGGCCATTCGACATTATATGTTACGCAGCCTGGATTACACAACGAGCAAGATCGGTTGCGCCACGCAAGTGCCCCCATACATATTGCATTGCGTAGAATTTGTTGCGCAACACAGGTTGCGCAACATATTTTGCGCAAGAGAACTGGGTACCCCCCATGATTCTTGACGCACCCAGGGGTGTGCAGTGCGCGCATGCTCCTGCCCCATCCTGCATTCCACTCGGGCGCCCATATCATCCCCAGCCAAGCCGGACCCCATCCAAATATTATCCGCAAGACGAAGTGCGCGGGCGAGCGCCGCGGCGCGCGCGCGCGGGAATCCTGTAAACGAGCGCTTCTCAAGGATATCAAAATCGAATGCGCGGGCCGCCCTGGCCGACGAGGTGCCTCGACCTGTGGCCGCGGTCGCGATCGCGCCGATCTGGCAGTTGGCGGAAGCGTTCTGCCGGGGCAGATTCGGCCCGCTGCGGCAGGCCTCGCGGCGTGGAGACTCGACCCCCAACGTCGAGCACTGGCGCGGCGCGCCCGGGCGCCCAGACGGACGGCGGCCCGCCGACAAAGCCCCGCGCACCGCCTGGCAGGCGCAGCTTGAAGCCTGGGCGCGGCGCGAGGCTCGCGAGGCGGCCGCCCGGCGCGCCGACTTCGCCCACGCCTGGCTGAAATGGACTGCTGGCCCCAGCTCGACAGCGGGCAGCCCGCGCGGCCGCCCGAAGGCTCGCAAATTCACTGGCGGGCGGGCGCCCGCGCGACGCTCCGCGCAGCCCGGCGACGGCGCCAGCTGCGGCGCCCAGGTGGGCGGCGCTGGCGGAGCGGCAGCGCCGCGCGCCCGACGCGCTCGAGACAGCCCCGCGCGAGCCCCGCCCGCGCGCTGGCGCGACGACGCCCAATCCGCGGAACCCGCGGCGGACTAAGATCGCGGGCGCCTGGGCTGACAGCCAACGCGGCATCGCCCAAGGGTTTGCGCATTGGCGGCCCTTGCCTCGATTTAGGTGCCACCCCATGGCCGCGTCGAACGCCTCTGCAAGCTGCGCCCCGCCCCTCGCCGCCTCTGGAACCTCGCCTGCCACGTCGGCCACGCCGCGGGCCCGCGGCGTCAAATCGTTAGCGCAGAGGCCCCCCCTTAAGCGATCGCACGCGGATCTAGCGCGCCAGAACCACGGGCGCGGAGGGGGGGGAACCGCCAGGGCGCAGCTGGTAGCAGGCAGCGGGCTGGCAACCATGCCCCAAGAATAGCGCGCCCGACGCGGGCCCGGCGATTGGCCGCGCGCGCCCTCTCGCGGCAGGCCTGGCGACCCACGCGGGCGCCCCTGCGCGGGCCACGCCCCGTGGAGTTCCCAGGTCGACGCCGTCGATCGCTGCGCCGACAAACGCCAGCGAAAAAGGCCACGGCGGCCTCCCCGCAGATCCCCGACGTCGCGATTATGTCAGAGTGTCGACCCCCTGGCCCCTTCCACGGGGCGGCTTCTCATCTTGCATAATTTCCCATTGCCCGGGGGCACGGGTGCATCCCCGCGGGGGCGGAAATTGCAAGGACAAATCGCGTCGCTGTTTTCTCGGCGCGAGGGGGCATGGGGCGCGCGCCCCCGCCAGTCCCGTCGGCGCGCCGCTGGGCGTCTTCCCCTGCCGGGCCGCGGCGCCAGCGGGCGAACGGCCGCGCGCGGCCGGCGCGGGCGCGGCGCGGCATGGGCAGGAGCCCTTGCGCCGACGCCCCATCGGCCCGGCGCCCCCGCCCAGCTCGGGGCGCAGGCGACCATCGGGCTCCGCCATATCGGAAGGCCGCCCGCAGCCGGCCCTCGCCGCAGAGCGTCGTCGGCCCGGCCATGCAGCGCCCGCGGCAGCATGCGCAACTCCTCGACCGACCATCCGCCCTGCCCCCGCAGGCCCAGGACGACGCCAACACCAATTTCGGCAGTGCGCCACCACCGAGGGAAGAAGATCCCGATCTCGGCGATGGCGGTAGTATTATGGCTCCCAAGGTAGCCGAAACATTACCACCGACGCCGAGATCTAGGATCGTCTCCCCCCTGCGGAGGCAGCCCCCGGCGCTGTTGGTTGCGCCCATTTACAGGCCTCCAATGTCCGGCCTTCTCTCGGCGGGGCACTCGCCGAAAGAGCTCGGCCACGAGGTCTGGCGCCCGCGGCCCCGGGCCCGGGGGCGCGGGCGCCCCGCCCATCTTCGCGCGGCGGGGCCGACCGCCCTCGCCAAAGCTGCCGCGGCGGGCCTTCGGAGAAGCGGCTGCGGATTGCGGGGCTCCCTGGTGGCGCTGAGCGGCGGCTCCTCCGCCCTGCGGCCCGACGCCGCCGGGCCCGCCGCCCGCCGCCGGATCGGTCGCGAGCTCGACCTCAAAAGCGCCGGCGCCCCGGATCCAACGGCGCAAACGGCCCTGATCGTTGGGCGAGCTCGCCCTGGCTCAATCGCGCCAGGCCTTGCGTCGGCGACTGCGGGCGGCCACTGAACGTCTGCGCCGAGAGCCCGAGCGAGCGCCGCTGCGCTGCGAGCGGAGTGACCGCCTAAATCTCGCCACGGAGCCGCGCGGTAAAACGTCTAGCTGAGACGGCGCCCACCAGAGCAGCCCGGCCCCTTTCCACTCATGCTTTTTGAAACCATTGTTGAAAAACTCCGTGAAGAGCTCGAGAGGGTGCCATCTCGGCTGCCCCGATGGGGAAGGCGGCTGGGTCGGGCATGCTGTCGAAGCTGGCTTCTTCGGCGATGTCTTACACTGGTACACAGGCTTCGGCGATGGCGGGAGCCTTGTTGACCTCGTCGATGCCCTCACGGCGAGCATGCTGGTTTCCATCCGGTCTAACGATACGTCGGCGAAGATCGGCGACTTCAGACTCTGCATCATCATGTCTTGACTTGGTGGCGCGCTCGACGTTCTGAACAGCGGTAGCAACAGTGCGCGCCGTCGTAGAGTTGGAATCAAACATGGTCGCAGTGACATAGTTGTTGAGCTGGGCTACGAGTTCGTCGGCGAAAGACTGAACTGGCGTCGCCCAGCAGCTGATCCTCGCCCCTGCCCCTCGCCAGAGGGGGCGGCAGCAGCAGCAACCGAGCGCCATGGGTCGGTGCCCTACTGAGGGTATGTGGGAGCTGCGGCCGCTGCCGCCGCACGGCCTCGCTCTCTGGCGCGCTCGCTGTTCTCGTCGAAGGCGGGCGCGCCCTCAAGTTCACACTCGAGCGGGGCGAAAGTGAAATGCTGAAGGGGAAAATGTCAAATAGCGGAGTCCTCCTTGGAAGCCGATGGGCATGGCGCGGTAGAACCACCAGGGAGGTGTTGACGTTGGCCAGATGGAGATGAACCTCCAGGTCGCCATTGCAATGCTCCTACTCCAGCTGCTGCGACGTCTCGCAGCTCATCCCGGAATCCTTCACCGCGGCGAACGGGTGTGCGACCGGGGCCAGGGCGGTGTCCACGAGGTCAACCCAGAGGGGCCACCCCGCTTTCCTAAGAAACCAGCAGCACGAGTTTGATGCCGATCCTGTCGTTTCCTTTCACTAGTCATTAGCAGCGCGGTGTCCACGTTCACGTTCTCGACGTGCGGGGTCGTAGTCACGTCTGGGTCGGCTGATGCCTCGACCACTGCGGCTGGTGCTGCAGTCGCCGACGGGGATCTCTTCAGTGAGGGCGTTGTCCATGGACAAGTCGGTGCGCGGCATGGCGCCGAGGAAATGAGAGGCACGATCTGCACCAGCACCACGGCGTAGAACACGAGAAGCGGCAGCTGCTTGATGTAGATCTGGAGGCCCCGCACGAGGGCGAGGGACGGCGACAGGATCAGCTCAACCGTCGCGAAAGATACGGAAGCCTAGAAAGCGCGCAGCGGGCGCCAGCTCTTCCGTGAGTGGTGCTGGAAATTGTGGGGGGGACCGTCCTCGGCCGAGCGGCCTCCATGTGGCCGCGCAACGACATGGAGACTTGACCCAAAATGGCGCCGGGACAGGGGGCAAGAGGAGGAGGAGGAGGAGGAGGAGGAGGAGGAGGAGGAGGAGGAGGAGGAGGAGGAGGAGGAGGGGGGACGGGGGGAGAGGGGAAAGGTTCAGCAGGAGGAGCATATGAAGGGAGGAGGGCTGCCCGAGGGCAATGCGGTGGCAGTCGCTCCGCATGGGCATGAGGCGGTGCAGCAGGCGGCATTTCCAGACCCTTGAGGACATGTTTTTGTTCGTGACGTCTACCCACAGAGGTCTCAACACATCCCGAGTCGTTGTTTGACGGTCCCCGAGTCCGGTAAAGGCCCCAAGATGCCGAAAACAAAGGAAAACAGGCCGTCGTGACCTTGTCATGACCCGAGGGGGGGAGCAAACTACTTCGCATGAGTTTGATGCCAGCGATTGGAAAATACATTGGGCCCGTCAGTGGACCAGCCTTGCGCACTGACGCAGAAGCTCTGATGCTCCTTATGTGTTGCGGCCCAGCTCATGACGCCAGTCCATGCCCACCCCGTCCCGTCGCTAGGAGCTTCGCAACCCCCTATGATGGTGGGATGGGGAGACGGTCCTGGGGGCCTGAAACAGCGAAGAACCTGCCGTCACAGTGTTTCATGACCCGAGGGGGTCTGAGGAGGCGGCGCAGCAAGCGGCATGCTCTCCAGGGAGATCCGCCGCCCACCGCGCTGAGCGCCAGCGGCCGATGGACGTGAAGGAGCAGAGCAGAGGCCCGCACGGGCAGGGAGGGAGAGGGAGGGCGGAAAGGACGACGTAGAAGAGACAGGGAGAGAAGGAGGAGGAGGAGGAGGAGGAGGAGGAGGAGGAGGAGGAGGAGTAGGAGGAGGAGGAGGAGCAGCAGCAGCAGCAGGAGGAGGGGGAGGGGGAGGAGGACAAGCTAGGTGCGTTCGCGTCATATCTGACACCCCACCCACCCCTCCCATCCCCTACCATGGCGTAGAGCGCCTCTGTATTCGCACACTCGGATGTCGCAACATGGCGTAGCATTACATGCCATAGCATTGTGTTGAGGATCAATGCGTAGCATGACATAGCATCGTGTGGCGACGCCCCAGCGTGAGGAGGGGGGTTCTGCGGCCCCATAATTACACGAATCGGCACCGAATGTGTAATCACTTCCGATTGTTATTACTGAACGCCATTTTCCGGATGTTGGGGCCTATTTGGAAGGACCGAAAGCCGTGCCGTGGCATACCACTGGAAATAATGACGCCAACGCTGCAGCGGGAGCACGAATCGGAACGAGCGGAAGCGCGGAAAATAGGCCAGCGCTGCAGCGGGAGCACGATTCGGAACGAGCGGTAGACCAAAAATGAGGCCAGCGCTTCAGCGAGATCAGCATCTTGAAAACACAAAGAAAAAAACAAACAAACAAGCGCGGGAACGCGAACATGAGGACGCGTAGCCTGACACAGCATGACGTGGCGACGCCCCAATGTGGGGGGTGGGCTTCTGCGGCCCCAAAAATACACGAATCGACACCGAATGTGTAATCACTTCGGGTGTTTTTTTTTTCCGGGGGCCATTTTATAGGTTTTGAGTCCCATGTGGAAGGATTGAAAACCATGCCGTGGCATGGCGCTGGAAATAATGACGCCATCGCTGCAGCGGGAGCACGATTCGGAACGAGCGGAAGCGCGGAAATCAGGTTAGCTCTGCAGCGGGAGCACGATTCGGAATGAGCGGTAGCCCGATAATGAGGCCAGCGCTTCAGTGAGAGCAGCATTTTGAAACAAAAACCCAGCGAACACCCAACTTCCAAGAATCCAGTGTAAAAAATCCGTAAACGGAGGGGGGCCAAACAATCCCCAGACGCCTCCAGGGCAGAGAGGGAGTTGTAACCATTCATATTATGTAACTGTGGGGGAGGAGGAGGAGGAGGAGGAGGAGGAGGAGGGAGAGGAAAAGGAGGATGAGGAGGAGGAGGGGGAGGAGGAGGAATAGGAGGAGGAGGAGGAGGAGGAGGAGGAGGAGGAGGAGGAAGAGGAGGCGGAGGCTGAAGGGAGGAGGCGGGGGCGGAAGGGAGGAGGAGGAGTAGGAGGAGGAGGAGGAGGAGGAGGAAGAGAAAGGGGCAGCAGCATCGGCAGCAGCAGGAGGAGGAGGAGGGGGAGCAGCAGGAGGAGGAGGAGGAGGAGGCAAAAAGAGGGACGATGGAGGGAGGGAGGGCGGGAGGGGCCAGGGAGCGGAGCCGGCCTCCTCCACACGAAGCTCGTGAACACCCGCAAGGATGGACATGCCGGCGTGGAGTGTCACCGGCCTGCCCGCGGACGGCGCGGAGAAGCAGCAGCAGGCGGACGGAGGCGCTTCGGCCTGGGAAAGGAGCAGGACGTGCCGCACGCGGTCGCCGGCACGATCTCGGCGCGCTCTGGAACCAGCAGGCAGACAGCCCAGGGAGGCGAGAACGCGGGCGGGGACGACGAGGACGTGGTGACATGTGGAAGAGCAGTTGGTGGAGGCAGGCGCAGCGTGGAGGACGTGAGGGGGGGCCCGAAGGAGGAGCACTCACGCACTCATGCTTGTTCTGCTCTGCCCACTCTAGGGTTTGAAGAAACAGGAGGCGCGGCAGGAGGTGCAGGACAAACGGGAGAGGGATGGACGAGGAGGAGGAGGTGGGTAGAAAAGGGGAGTGGAGGCTTGGAAGCGGCTGGAGGGTCTGCGCTGGATGAGCCCTGAGAGAATCGGTCAAGAGTCCAGAGGGGAGACGAGGGCCAACCCGATCAAACTCGGAACCTCCTGGGGTCGAAGCTGACCAGCTTTTCGAGCCGCGTCCAGCCGTGGCGCTGATGGGCCCCCCTCTTCCCAGAACCCCGATGTCATGTCTGATTCATAACGTCGACCTCGAGAGGTCTCGACCCACTCCCCTGGATTAGTTTTTCATCCTGAGTCGTTGTTTGACGGCCCCGAGGCCGGGTAAGGGCCCCCAAAGGCCGAACATAGCGAAAAACAGCCCGTAGTGACCTTGTCATGGCCCGAAGGGGGAGCAGGCTGCTTCGCATGATATTGATATCAACGAATGGAGACTGAGTTGGATCCGTCAGTGGATCAGCCTTGCACGCTGGCGTAGAAGCTCTGATGCTTCTTATTGGCTGCGGCCCGGCTCATGACGTCAGTCCATGTCCACCCCGTCCCGTCTCCAGGAACTTCGCATCCCCCCTATGATGGTGGGATGGGGAGACGGTCCGCCGCCCCATGCGCTGCACGTACTGCGCTGGGTTTCTCCCTCCTCTCTGCTGGGCTGGGCAGACCTCGGCCCCCCTCGGCAGGCTCCAGGTGGATGGTGCCGCTTGCTCCTCCTCCGGGTGCCCTCGGGCAGCGAGGTCCTGGCCTTGCTGTGGTCCCACGGGAGGGGGGGTCCTCCTCCACCACCTCCACGTCCTCCTCCTCCTCCTCCTCCTCCTCCTCCACCTCCACCTCCACCTCCTTTTCCTCCTTCTGTTCTTCCTCCTCCTCCTCCTCCTTATCCTGCTTATCCTCCTTATCCTCCTTCTCCTCCTCCTCCTCCTCCATATCCTCCTTCTTATCCCCCTGCGCCATTCCTTTTCCTTATAAGCAACTCCTTCCTGTCGAACCCTGAAGCCCGTCGAAAGGGCAGGCCAGGCGCTTCGCCTGAGACTTCCTCACCACCTCTGATCCTGAAGCTTGGGAGTTGCATCAGTTTTGCGGATGGAAGGCTGATGGTTTTCAACATGTGGTTTTCGCCTTCGCGCCGCGAACATTTGGTTAAAACATGGAACCTTCACGGATGGAGGGCGGGTGGTTTTCACAATGTAGATCTCGCCTCAGCGCCGCGCAAATACGTGATCACAAATGCACGAGCTTCACGAGTTGAGGGCGGGTGGTTTTCAAAATGCAATTCTCGCTTCAGCGCCGCGCCCATTCGTGTTAAATAATTGCGAGAGGGACTGCCAGATGGAGGGCGGGTGGTTTTCAATATGTGGCTCTCGCAAGAGCGCCGCGCACATTCGCTCAACAAACGAAGGGGATCATGGATGGGGGCTTTTTTTGCGAAGCGTGGCTCTCGACTTAGCGCCGCGCACACTCGTCTCAAACATTGCAAGAGCTTCTTTGGCTCTCACAGTGAATCTCCCAGCTACCATGTTTTGGCACGATGACGGACTGTACAGGCGCAACAATTACGGTGATTGGCGGTGCTGAATTCCAAGGAATGGTGTGCTGGCACGATTCAGGATCATCAACACGCAGCAGCAACGATGCTTCGCAGCGTTGAAGTCCAAGGAGCAGTACCCTGGCACACTTCTGGATTTTTCAAGCGGCTCTCTTCCCATGGGACACTTCCCCCAATGAACATGGAGTCCGCGCAGTGGCCTATGAAGAGTGAGCTTGGAGGGGTGCTTCATTGCCATATCGTTGATGGGGCTTGAGTTTGCACTGGTCCTCCCCCTCCACTTTCGCATCCTCCTCCTCCTCCTTTCCCTCCTTCATTTCTTTGCCTTCTAAATAACACCTCCCTGTCATTCCCCGAGGCCGGTCGAAAAGGGCGGGCCTGGCGTTTCGCCTCACCATTTCTGATCATGAAGATTGACAGTTGCAACAATTTCACATATTGTCGTCGGGTGGTTTTGGACATGTGGCTCTCACCTTAGCGACGTGCACACTCGATTTTTGTAAGCTTGAATACGCTTCACGGATGGAGGGCGGGTGGTTTTGAGCACGTGGTTCTCGCCTCAGCGCCGCGCACATTCGTCTTAGAAACCTGAACGAGCCTTACGGATGGAAGGCGGCTCCTTTTCAACAAATGGCTCTTGCACTGTCGCCATGCGCAATCATGTTAACAAAATCTTCAAAGTTTCTCATGGCAGCCGTCCCGTGACTGATGCTTCTTTTTTGTACGATGTCGGACTGTCGAAGCGCACTTGCTTTGTTGATTCGTGGTGTGCAACTCATAGCACGGTTCAGGATCGTCAAGACGCAACTTTGGCGATGATTCGTGGCGTTGAAGTCTCAGGAATGGTGTTCTGGCACATTTCAGGGTGCCCAGTTGATTGTCTTCCAACGTGGCACTTCCCTCGGTGAGCATGAATCTTTGTAGGGGCCTCAGAAAGAGGGAGCTGGAAGGGATGGCCTTGGGTTTACACTGGTCCTCCTCATCCTCCTCCTCCTGCCTCACCTCCTCCTCCTCCTCCTCCTCCTCCTGCCTCACCTCCTCCTCCTCCTCCTCCTCGTGCTCCTCCTCCTCCTCCTCCTCATCCTCCTGCCTCTCCTCTTGCTTATCCTCTCCTCCTCCTCCTCCTCCTCCTGCCTCCTCCTTCTCCTCTCCTCCTCCTCCTCTCTCTCCTCCTCCTCTCCTCTGCTCCTCCTTCCTCCTCTTCTCCTCGCCTCCTCCTCCTCCTCTCCTCTCTCCTTCTCCTCCTCCTCCTCCTCCCCTCCTCCGCTCCTTCCTCTCCGCCTCCCTCCTCCTCTCCTCCTCCTCCCTCTCCTCCTCCTCGTGCTGCCTCTCTTCCTCCTCCTCCGCCTCCTCCTGTGGCTCCTGGCTCGGGGCAAGCGCCACGTTGGCGCTCGGCTGCCCGCGCCACGGGCCCGGCGAAGGCGCCGACGGCCCCGCGGCCGAGCCGCTGCCACGGCGAGCGCCGAGTCAGGGAGCAGGGCCGCGTGTCTGGGGGGCCTGCGTTTCACCCCCACAGCGACAACCAAGACCACGCGAACGGCGATGTCGCTTGACGGTGATGCTGGAAATCGAACTGTAGGAAATCACGAACCACACTTCCCCACATTTCCGATCTGCGGACGCATCGAACGAAAACGACACAGCGAATTGCATGAAAGTGCGAGCCGCGCGTTGCCACAATACTGAAACCTACATCGCCGTTAACTGCATCGCCGTTAGCGCGTCTACGGGATAAGCCAGGGGCGGATGGTGTATAGTGTTAGGTCGAGCATGTCCTCTTACAGGCGGATTTTGGGCGAAGAATAAACAATTATCAAACATTTCCAAACATCCGCAACGTAGTTGCAAAGTCGCCCCCAGACTATTTTTGATTGTTTTTCCCCAATCAGAGCTTGCCTCTGTAAGGGTCCTAGCGGGTTGACTAGGTCAAGTTCGTCGCCGATTTCGGTGGCTGGCCCGGGTGCCCGGGTGCCTGGGGGTACCCAGGTGCCGGGGGGTGACCGGGTGCCCGGGGGTGCCAGGGGTTGCCCTGGGGTGCCCGGGTGCCTGGGTGCCCGGTAGCCCTATAGCCTTATGGCCTTATAACCTTATGGCCTCATAGCCCCACAGCCTTATAGCCTTATAGCCTAAGCTCTACAGCTCTATAGCCCTATAGCCCTATAGCCCTATATCCCTACAGCCCTAATAGCCCTATAGCCCTACAGCCCTATAGCCCTGTAGCCCAAAAGCCCTATGGCCCTATAGCCTTATAGTCTTATAGCCTTATAGCCCTATAGCCCTATTGCCCTATAGCCCTATAGCCCTATAACCCTAATAGCCTTATAGCCCTATAACCTTATAGCCTGATAGCTCTATAGCCCAATCGCCCTATAGCCTTATAGCCTTATAGCCCTATGCCCCTAGGGCCTGTAGCCTTATAGCCCTGTAGCCCTATAGCCCCAGAGCTGTGTAGCCTTATATCCCTACAGCCTCATAGCCCTATAGCCCTAAAAAATGAAGGTCGGGTTTTCCTTGGGTAGCATTGAATACTCGTCATGTAGAGGGACAGGCCCGACTTAAGTATAGTGGTGGTGATGACTCAGTGGCTCATTACCTCCATGTCTCAATGGCCTCCATACGACCATGTCTCTCCCTCCCTCTATCTCTGCCTCAATGGCTCAATACCTCCATGTCTCTCCCTCCCTTTATCTGTCACTTTCACTTTCTCTCTTTCTCTCTCCTTTTTTTTTTTCTCTCTCTCTCTCTCTCTCTCTCTTTCTCTGTGTCTCTCTCTCTCTGTCTCTGCCTCTGCCTCTGTCTCTGTCTCTCTGTCTCTGTCTCTCTCTCTGTCTCTCTCTTTCTCTCTCTCGGAATATGATATATGTCTCTCTCGCTCTCTTTCTCTCTCGCTCTCTCTCTCTCTCGATCTCTCCATCCCGATCCCCGCATTCCGGCTCCCTTGCCAGACCTGCCTCGCCGCCTTTTGCTCCTGCAAGCCCTGATTCAGGCGTTCTCTCTTTCCCGACCGACATATGCACAGACATAATCAATATACAATGATATGCGCAACAGCGTATTTCATCGGATGGAGGGGGCCGAACGGTCTTACACCATCCCTGGGTGCGAGAGTGAAACGGGATTCCGTGGCCCACTTTCTGTTTCGTTGTAGTTGTTGTTGAGTTCCCATAGCGCATCTAAATATATATATACACAGATTGTTTATCCTCCCTCTCTGGTGCACCTTATGCTTTTCAAATGAAATGCTCCTCCTCGGGCCCACACCCAGATTTTACAAGGGAAAATATTCAACCTCAGAATGCGCCCCGAACTACCAAAACAACGGCTCCCGCCTGATACTTCTTCACGGTTTATTCAAAATCTCGCTCTCGCGCGGAACCTCTTCACACATTGTCAAGGAATCTCGCTCTCGCTCTGCATGTCCTCACGGTTTACTTGGGAATCGCGGTATCGCTGGAGATTCCGTCACGAATCATGAAGAACTGGCGCTTCAGCGACCCGCCCGCTCGACCTCGCCGTCTGAGGCCGCCCGCCAGACCCGCCCCGCCCGTCTGGATCTGCCGCTCGTTTCTCTGCTGCTAGCCCCCCTCCTGCTAGCCAACCCATATCCCATCTCGTCCTCCACCCTTCCCTCTTCCCGTTGTCCCTTCCACCCTCCCTTCCCCTGGTCTAGGGGCTGGGCTGCGCCAGCTACACGTGGCAGGGAAGGACGGTATATACCCCCAGGGGGGGGGGGGCATGATCGAATACGAAGAGGGCGGGTATCGAGGGTTCGGGGTGTACATGTTGAATGACACGCGAGCGAAGAAGAACGAACCATCTTAAAACGATTGTTGTTGTTGCTGCTACTATTGCTGTTGTCGTCCCCCTCCCCCCCGTGACCCCCATACGACCCACCCTGGGACCCACCCTGGGACCCACCCGCGACTCACCCGCGCTCTACCCGCGACCCACCCCGCGCCGGCCCCATCACTCTGGTCCGCGTTCGAGGGGTGCCACACGTTGGCCGCGCGCACACGGGAGAGGTTGGAGGGGGGAAGGCTTCTTAGAAGGAGGCGGCTTCTTAGAAGGCACTGGCACTGGCCCTACATATACAGACAAGACCCGCGCCTTCTAAGAAGCAGGGGTGCTTCTAAGGAGCCTCCCCCCCCTCCCCCTACCCCCCTCTGCGCGTGGTTGGACACACACACACACGCACACACGCACACGCACACGCACACACACACACACACACACACGCACGCACGCACGCACACACACACACACACACACACACACACACACACACACACACACACACACACACACACACACACACACACACACACACACACACACACGCACACACGCACACACACACACACGCACACACACACACAAACGCACGCACGCACGCACGCACGCACATCCCTCCCTGCATCTTACCTGTTTCTCTCTCAGTCCTTCCACCCGTCTCCAACGCAGGAGGCATAGGACGGGGAGGAGGAGGCCCTCCGTTGAAAGCGCGCGCCCGGCCGTCTGGTGCCCCCGCGCGCCGCGGCCGTCTCACGAGCGCGGCTTCTCCTAAGACGAAGCCAGGGCGATGATAACTCGGGTGAGGGTAATTCGAGAACCTCTGAGCTCCAGCGGCTCTGGAGGACGTCTCGGGTGCCGCGGCCTTCTCAGAGCGTTCCGGAACGCCCTGAGAGCATCCGGGAACGCTCTGGAACCGATTCATCCTCGTCCTAGCTCGATGATCCTCAGAACGCGTGTTGGCCCCAACGTGTGCTTGTCCATCGAGGCCCTTCGACACGACCCAGGCGATGCAATGATCTACTGGTTGGGCTGGAGGGGGTAAACACACATTGGGCCAACGCACGTCCTGAGGATCATCGACCAGCCCCGCCCGATCTCCTTCTTCTCCCGGTAGAGCGCCCCGAGGCCGCAGCCGGCCACCTCACGGCTGCACTGCAGGACCGACCCTCTGGGCAAGCTGCTCTCTGGCGCGCGGCCCGCCGATGAAGAGTCGGGGATCCGTCTGACCCGGGTGAATCCAGACTCGGGTCCGTCAGGCCTTGCAGAATCCTGGAAGATCCTGCAAGATCCTGCACCCAAACCTGGGTCAATGCGAAGGATCCTGCGAGATTCTGCAGGATCCTGCACCCTAGCCCGGGTCAATACGACCCTGGCCCTGCAGGATCCTGCAAAATCCGGCGCTCTCTGGCTAACCCTCGTTTGCATTGCCCCCCTTTCTTGAGCCCCGAGAAATTGTTTTCCCATTACTTCCGGCCAAGGTCGTCACACAGGGGGGGAATTCGGGCATCGGTTAAGGGGAACGTTTGGGCGAGGTGGGGCACGTCGGGGCAGGTGTGCACTGCGATGGCCATAGCATGCGCGCGATCAGAATGGGGGGGGCTGCCATACCCCCCCATACGTACGATCGCTACGCGGGGAGGGGGGGGGCCCGGTGACGGCCATTACGGGCCAGAGGATAACAACACCTAAATCTGGACAACGGCGACCCTCTGGTGCGCGGCCCGCCGATGGTGGCGTGCGGTGCCGCAGTGGCGGCCTGCGCGCTTCCCAGGTCATCCAGGCGCTTCGCTGCTGTTCGATGCGAGGGCCCCGGTCGACTCGGCCCACTTCCCTGCATCGTTCTGCCGACGGTCCCGAGGCCCAGAGCTGAAACTGGCCCCCAAAGAAACCAGAAGCGACGACTCGCTGGCCGCCTCGATCCTTCGATGCGCCAGATACCTGGGCTGCATGGGTGGCCCCCCCTGGCGCCCACCGGAAGCCTCGCGCCTGAGGCAACCCTGGCAGAGCGCCACCCCTCAAGTGCAGCCGAGCCTTCACGACCTTGAAGCGCACGCCGGGGATGTCCCCGACGGCGTGCCCGCGGCGGCCGAAGCCGGAGATCAGCACCTGCGGAGGAGCCGGGGAAGACAGCACGTGCAGCAAGCTTCGGAGGCCCGCGCCGGCTTCTTGGGTCGGCGCAAAGCCACTGTCCCCTGGCGCACGGAGCGCCCCCAGGATCGCCAGGGGGTCCAGCACCGCGCCGACCCAAGAAGGCTGGACGCTGCGAGAAAACAGCGAGGCCGGAAGAAGGACTGCTGGACCCCCCTGGCGGCGCCTTCGGCGCCGTTGCCGGCGCACTCCGCGCGCAAGGGGAGGTGGGGTCCAGCGCCGAACCAACAAATCCGCGCGGGCCTTCGACAAACTGTATTTGCCTAGTTTGTTGTTTATTCTAACCTCGTCGTTCTCGTCGACGAAGTTCAGGCAGCCGTCGCGGGGCACGAATGCAGCCACCTTCTTGCCGTTCTTGATGAGCTGCACCCGGCAGCACTTGCGGATGGCGGAGTTCGGCTGCTTGGCCTCGATGCCGATCTTCTCCACAACGATGCCCTTCGCATGCGACGTGCCGCCGAAAGGATTGCACTTGTACTTGGTGCCCAAATTGGCCTTCTTGTAGTCCTTGTCCGCCCAGAGCTGCGAGCGACGCCGGATCACGAGCTTGCGCGCGCACTTGATCCCACGCGGCTTGCTTCCGCCCATGGCGTCGGCCGCGCCTTCGATACCCCGACGGGGTCTGCTCCTCCGAGCCAAAGGTGGCTTGAGCCAAAACGGCTGCGGAAGAGGAAGGGGAGGATGAAACCAGGGGCGACGAGGACGAGAAAGATGTAGACGACGGTGACGAGGTTAAGGATGGCCAGCATCGCAAACACTCTTAATATTGGGGGCGAGCCCACCCACTCAGGACGTAGATGACGAAAGAACAAAAAGCACTTAATAAATTGGTACTCGACTGAAATGAGTAACAGAGAATGGCGCAGGGCCCCCAGAAGGAAACCGTGGGCATAAATTAGATCAGCAAGCTCCCCGCCACCATGGCAGTCATGGCCCCAGTCGCTCAGACGCGGCGTCGGGGAGATCGGTTCACCGCCACCACGGCGCGGCGCGCTCAGTCAGCATCTCGCCGATCCCCGCCAGTTTCGGACGGACTTTGAACTTGGCATAAAGCATAATCGATGGCGTTGCCATCCAACCCCCTGTCACAATGGTGGGCAAACCATCAGTCCCGATGGCGCCGCGTCCAGCATACTCTCGCAGCCCAGATCGTGAGCTTGCCAGCTGTCGGGGGCTTGCGCACCGCGCGCCCGTTGCGCTGCCCACGCCTGAGGAGGCATGGCATCGCATCTCCAAAGGATCGATGCGCCGCGCCAACGCACCGAAGTCGCCCTGCCCTGCAAAGAGAGCCGAAACCTTCTCGCCTGGCGCGTGAGCGACGGCGCGACCACTCAACTCCCCGTCCATCTCAAGACGGGAAAAAGCAGGTGCTCGAGGAGACGGGTCCTGGACCCCAGGACCTTTCCGGGGCCCAGCTTCTCCGTCCTCCGTCCCCGGGCGGCCAGGATGGCGAAAGAACCCAGGCCTCGGGACCCCTTCCCCTCGGGGCTCCCCCTTCCTTCTGTGGCGACGGCTCCGCTGGGTCACCAATCTGTCGTACCACCCGTCGAACAAGCCTTCTGACGCCCCTATGGGTAGGTTGGGCATGTCCCCCTAAAGGCCGATTTTGGATGAAAAGTAAAACAAAGTCAAACATATTTGAAAAAACGTTGAACAATTGAAAATAATCGTCCCCAATGCATGTGTTTTGACTCTGTTCGAATACTCCTCATGTAGAGGGACACGCCCGACTCAACCCTATGGGGCATGTCCTGGGAGTCTCGCTGGCACCGGTAAGCCCCGGGACAGCGGCACCTGGCGGCAGGCACTTGGGGGCGCGCGCGCTGGCGCCCCGCGTGGCGGAGGCGGCGACGGCGCGGCCCCGCCAGTGACCCACCCTTCCTCCTGCTCCTCCTTCCTTATCTCCACCTCCACCTCCTCCTCCTCCTCCTCCTCCTCCTCCTCCTCCTCCTCCTCCTCCCTCCCCTCCTCCTCCGCCTCCTCCTCCTCCTCGTCCTCTTCCTCCTTCTCCTGTTCCTCCCTCCATTCGCCCCTCAGTAACGAGAGAAAGAACTCAGGAACCACCGAGGAGCCACGAGGGAACCGCTGAGGAGAAATCCAGCGCCGCTACGGAGCCCCTAGGTAACGACAAAAACAGAAGATGCACAAGATTGAAAATGTCATAGCGGACAGCGGCTCCCCAGAAAAAAGCCTCATATCCCCCCATCTGACCAGGAGCCCGACGCCGTCGCACGCGACCCTCCGACACCACCAACTCCGATCCCATCTGGGAGGCCTGGAAGGATCCCCTCTTCCTTCATGGCGACCGCTCCACGGAGTCACCACTCTGCCAAGACTCAAAAATCGGACCCCCCCCTCCCCCGCTTTGTCAGGGAGCACTAAGCCGGGTAACGCCGAAACGGGGACAGACCCACCATGGGATCCAGGTGAAAAATATGCAACGACCAGAACAAAAAATGCACTGAATTTTTCTGCAACGCAAAAAACACTGCAATGTGTTGGCAGCTAGTTGCGGAAAAACTGCAAATAAGCCCCACAGACCGGGTAACAGAGGGCCCAAAACAAAAAGTTGCAGTGCAGCAGCCGAAAATGCGCAACGCAGCCAGCAAGTGGAAGGTGCTGCATCGAACGCGAAAGCAAACAAAAAAATGCACTGCAACAAATGGGCCATTTGATGCCTCGAACCGGCCGTTTCCTGTTACCCCGTCTGCTGTTACCCCGTCTCTGGCTCCCTTACTTTGGCCACGCCGCCCCCTAGCTCCTGAACCCTACCCCCTAACCCTGCCGCCGTAATGACCTAACCCTCCTAACATTCGAACCCGAATAGCCTAAGCTTGACACTCTAAGCCTGACACCCAAGTCCGACCACCCGAACACCCTAACACCCAAATCCTAATACACTAACCCTAACACCCTAACCCGAATACTGCCGCCCTGAGCCGTAAGGTCTGAGCCTAACAACTTAATCCGAACCTTACCGCCCTAACCCAAACACCCGAACCCTAACACCCTACCACTACATAGCCCGAACACCCTACTACGAACCCTACCGCCCTCACCCGAACCCTACCACCCTAAGTGTAGCACCCTGACCCTAACACCATGACCCTAGCACCCGAATCCCATGCCATACACCTCAGCCTAACACCCTGGCCCTAACACCTGAACCCGACACCCCTAAGACGAACACCCGAACCATAACATCCTAAGCCAAACACCCTCAACCTAACATCCTGGCCCTAACACCCGAATCCTAACACCCTAAGCTTAACACCATAACACCCGGATTCTAACCCCATAAGCTCTAACCCCTAAGCCAAAAGCTCTAAACTCTAGGCCCTAAGCCATAAGCCCTCAGCTTAAGCCAGAAGCCGTAAGCCATAAGCCTTAAGACCATCATCCCAGGCTTTAAACCCTAAGCCCGACGCTCTAAGCTTTAAGCCCTAAGCCGTAGGCCATAAGCCCGACGGTTTAAGCCCTAGTCTCGGCTGGGTGTGCGTGCCACGAGCTGTTTTCTCATCCCGTGCCACGTGCTCTCACTGGGTACAGCAGGAGGAAAGCACTGATCGTTGTTATCGCTGTGGCCCTTGTGACAGTTATCTCGTTGTTATCGTTGTGACCGTTGTCGCTGTGATAGCTATCCTTGTGAGCGCTGTTGCCGTCGCCCGGGAAAGAGGAGGGCCAGATTCAGCCCTGCGGTGTCCGTAAGTAAAGGTTGGGCATGTCCCCCCGCATGCTGATTTTTTGGGGCAACATTTAGCATAGCCAGCAAATGCCCCGAAAAAGCTCAAACATACTCAGCAAATCTTCCCCCTACTATTTTTTGACTCTCGTTCTGAATACTCCTCCTGTAGAGGGACAGGCACGACTCAATGTCATCGTTGTGATCGGTGCCGTTGTGCTAGCTATCGTTCAAAAACCCTTACGAATGCTCAACAATACAGAGAAAAAAAACGCCCTTCTTCTAGAGGGACAGGCGCGACTCAACCTGGAGGGGAGCGCTGGCCACCGCAGGGGGACGCCGCAGCGGCCCGCGCGTGGCCGTGCCCCGGGCCGCCAGGCGGGCGGCCCGCTGGTGGGGCGGAGGCCGCGGCGGCCCGCCGAGCGCTGGGCTGTCCCGGGCGATGCGGCGCCCAACTGGGCGTCTTGGCGGCGCGCATAAGGGGGGGGAGGGAGGGAGGGGGGAGGGCTTCTTCGAAGGAGGCTGCTTCTTAGAAGGCGCCGGCCTGACATCTTAGGAGGCAACTACTGGGAGGTCTTCGTCGGAAGGATTAAGGAGAATTGCGCCCCATTGGGGGGGCTGTTACGCCGGAAAGGGCTTCGGATTAAGCGGGATTAAACCAGACTGAGCGGGATGAGGCGGGATTAACCCGGATTAAGCGGGATTGAGCCGGATTAAGCTGGATTTCAGACCATGGAAACATCAGAATTTGACCTCCCAGGAGTTGCATCCGAACACAGGGGGGTAGAGGGAGGGGGGAGGGCTTCCTAGAAGGAGGCTGCTTCTTGGAAGGCGCCGGCCTCACATCTATACAAGTGAGGCCCGCGCCTTCTAGGAGGCAGGGGTGCTTCCAAGAAGCCCTCCCCCCTCCCCCCGACCCCTCTGCGCGAGGCTTGGCGTCGCCGGGAGAGCGCCGCGGAGGATCCCCGGGCGAGAGCAGCGTCGGCTTCCAGGCCCAGACATGATCGCGTCGATAAAAAAGTCAGGACGGCAAGTTTGTCGCTCTTTTCGGCCCCTGCAGAGGGCCTGGGCCCCAGGACCGTCCCAAAAACGGCGCAGGATGAAGAAACGGTCCCGAAGAAAGGGTCGGGACTTCTCGAGGACCGCGTCGTGAAAAAGTCAGGACGTCGCATGTTGGGGGTTGCACTGGGGCGGACAGTAAGGGCGACGGATAGACCAAGGGCGGGCGTTACGCGCATTCGCCCGGGAGCCTCGTCGAAGACATGGGCAATCGGAGGCTCTGGATGCATGTGCTGCTCTCCCATGGGCTACTGGGCGTCTTGTCCAAGAGGCGGGCCGGCGCATCGCCGGCACAGGTGCCAGGGGTGCTCTGGCAAGCGGAGAAGCTGTCGAAATGGGCTGGGCGCGATCTGGAGGCTTGGCCCCATGCCCAGAGGGGATGCTGGCGCCGCGAAACCTGCGCAATGCCCCATTCACTGTACAGCGCCTCCTTGTCGCGCTTGGCCTGTGGAGTCAAGCACTGGTTGGCCGAGCACACACACAACTCGGCTGCATGCGCGGAGCCGGCGGGAACCCGTAGAAGCAGGCCACCGCTGCCTTAGCAAAAAACTGGGCTGGAGCGGAGAAATCATGGCACGGAGCAGGGCTGCATAGAGCAGGCCCCGCATCAGTGTGAGACGCTTGGGGCCAGGAGAGTTGGCCAGCGCCCGATAAGCAGTGGGCTGCCCGTCGCGAAGGTCCTGGGGGCTGCTGGGGCACCATCTGCATAGACGCGACCACAAGCTTGAAGGCATCATCGGGCAGCTCCGTAAGACAACAGGTGTGGTCCAATATCGGGCACTGGCGGTCCAATACAAGGCACCCGTGGCGGCGCAGGTTCATCAAGCGAGCCATGCGATGTATCGGCCTGCCTAGCGGCGTCTAGCGGCTTCGGGGTAACGATGAACACCTAGACAGCGGCGCGGCTCCAACATGCAACACAACTTTTGCTTAGAATCATATCTTCTTTGTCTCCGATTATCTGGTGTAAAGCCAGATCCGCAACTACTTTCGAACCTTACCCGTGCAAGTCCAATCGACGCAGGGGTGCGGACACCCTTGGACGGGCCACATGGATGTAACTGCGCGCTGGAAACATCCCTGGACGCTGCAAGTATCAATCACATGAGGAACGACACCCGGTTGCAGCACCAATTGGAGCCGCGCAAACGAGACGACGAGGATGCAACCCCACTGGCAGCAAATCCTGAACCATCAGAGGCTACAAAGAAGTGGAAGGGAGAAGGAGGAAGAGGCATATTAATGACGAGCGAATATGAAAGTCCACAGCCCGCAAGCGGACTACGGTGGCGCGGGCCCTGGTGGCGCGTCAAAATAATGGCTCGCCGACGTCTTCGCCGCATACGAGAGCAGGAATCCACCAGAAGCAGGGGGAAGATGAGAAGGATGACCATCCATCACCCACATGTTTCGAGAGCTCCAGGACAAGGAGGAGGAGGAGGAGGAGGAGGAGGAGGAGGAGGAGGAGGAACAGAAAGAGGAGGAGGAGGAGGAAGAGGAGGAGAGAGAACGTGGAAGACGAGGAGGAGGAGGAGGAGGAGGATGACCTTCCCTCCCTCCCCGGACTTCGAGGGCTCCAGGACGCAGGACAGTCTGCGCCACGTCCCGTTGGTGGAGTTGTTGTCCCGCCTCGGGAGGGCGCCCTCCGATCTCCAGTGCCAAACCGTGGGCCGATGCGGAACCCCCGTCTGCCCGATCCGTCTGGAGGGGCAGAACGGACCTCTGTGCTACGCTCAGGTCGGGCATGTCCTCCTACAGGCGGAATTTCGATCGAGGAGAAATCAAAAAAAAGACTACACAAACAAATGCTCAGACATATTTTTGTAAAATGCTCCAAACATCGTACCCAGACAATCTTAAACATATGCTTGACTGTTCCTCCTGTGGAGGGACGTGTCCGACTGAACGCTGCGCCGCCGCTGGGAGCCCGGCAGCGTGCTGCTCCGTCGCTCAACTGTCCGAAGACCCAGGCCCCCCCCCCCCTCGGGCCGTGACCACAAAACATCACGACGGAGGCTTCTCGCCATCTTCGGCCTCCACGGGGGCCCCCAACGGGCCTCGCGGGGCCGTCCAGATCAGACCCGGGATGAAAAACCGCCCCCCCCCTCGGGCCGTGACCCAACGAAACATCACGACGGAGGCTCTTCGCCATTCTTCGGCCTCCACGGGGGTTCCCCACCGGGCCTCGCGGGGCCGTCAATGGAGGCCTCCTTGATGGGGCCCCCTCCTCCTCCTCCTCCTCCTCCTCCTCCTCCTCCTCCTCCTCCTCCTCCTCCTCTGCATAACTAGAGGCCTCCTTGATGGGGCCCGAGTAGATGGGATCGGAGGATCGCGCGACATCGCCGATGCATCGTCGATACATCGGCGATGCCTCGGCGCTGCACCGGCGATGCATCGTCGACGTGGGCGATGCATCGGCGACGTCAACGTGAAGCAAATCGGGCCGCATCGCCGATGCATCGTCGATGCAGCACGATCCTTCGACCCCATCTGCTCCGACCCCATTTGGGAGGCCTAGAGTCAAGATAAGACTCCGGCTGAAAAACCAGTCCCGGGGGTCGACGCTGCGAAAAAATCGGGACGTCGGGGGTCTGGCGAGCTGGTGCGTCGTCGGCAGTTCCACGCGCTGATGGCCCCCCCCCAACCTCGGACAGACCCCCGACGCCGCGATCTGTTCATGGAGTCGAGCCCCCGGAGGTCTCGACCCAGTCCCCGCGGCCCGCTCTTCCTCCCGAATCGCTCTGTTGACGGTCCCGACCTTCCGCCGCAGCTCACGCGGGCTGTCAGCGCGGCACGCCACGCTGGAGACGAGGGCGCTCACGCGCGTCCTGACGCGGGCAGCTTGCGCGCCAATGTCGGGAAGACGACTCCGTTCTTTGCGTCGATCACTTTGATTAGCAATAAAGGGACCCCTAACAATTTGGGAGGGGACTTAAGTTAGGAAGGCCAACCACATTAGGGATAGGGGATATGTTCGGAAGGTGTGTCAGAACAAACCACCCAGATCTAATCCCTGATGCGAGGACGGGAACTTACGTGAGGCCACGTCTTCACTGTGGTATTAGAGTTCGGGGTTCTTCTGTTCTCGATGACACTTGGCACTGCCTGCCCCTGCGAGGAAGAAGAAGGACAATACTTTGAAGAGAAGGAGGCGGAGGAGGAGCAAGAGGAAGAGGAGGCGGAGAAAGAGGATCAAGAAGAGGAGACTGAGGAGGAGGAGGAGGAGGAGGAGCAAGAAGAGGAGGAGGAGGATGAGGAGGAGGAGGAGGAGCAAGGAGGAGGAGGAGGAGGAGCAGGAGGAGGAGCAGGAGGAGGACGGCGGTGTGTCGCTGATGTTGCCCTGGCTCCCCCAGATGGTCCCCAGAGCGCGGAGCGCGAGACCCCCGCCGACTCTTAGGTCGGGAATTCCCTCCTACAGGCGAATTTTGGAAGACAAATAAAAGAACAAATACGAAAAACAAAATGCCAAATAAGCAAACACTATCGACACATCGCCCCAAAACTATTTTTAAACAACTTTTGAGTCTTCCCCCTGTAGAGGGACATGCCCGATTTATAATGGGCAAGTTTTCCACCCCTACTACCAAATGAAGGACGGGGAAGAAGAGAGGATGAGGTCCACCTCCTCCTCCTCCTCCTCCTCCTCCTCCTCCTCCTCCTCCTCCTCCTCCTCCTCCTCCTCCTCCTCCTCCTCCTCCTCCTCCCTCCTCCACAATTACTCAATCTGAATACTACTCTCCCTCTTCCCCTGTTGACGGCCTGGGAGTGTCCGACCCCCCCCGCGTATTGTTTTTTACACACAGGTTTCCCCGGAGTTGGGTTTTCGCCTGCATTTGTTTTCCAAAATGCTGCTCTCGCTGAGGCGCCGGCCTCATTTTCGGGCCCCGCTCGTTCCGGATCGTGCTCCCGCTGCAGTGCTGGCCTCATTTCCGTGCTTCCGCTCGTTCCGAATCGTGCTCCCGCTGCAGCGCTGGCCTCATTTCAGCGCTTCCGCTCGTTTCGACTCCTGCTCCCGCTGCAGCGCTGGCGTCATTTCCCGTGCCATGCCACGGCATGCACTGCAATGCTAGGTTGATACTACGATTTGCGGTGCTCTTCTACGCCATGCAATGCCGTGCTCTACAATGCATCGCGTACCCATCATTGCCCTGCTCGACATCCGACTGAGCGAGTAGAGAGGGGATCTGCGCCATGGTAAGGGATGGGAGGGAGGGGTAGGATGTCAGATATGACGCGAGCGCACCTAGCTTGTCCCCCTCCCCCTCCCCCTCCCCCTCCCACTCCTCCCTCTCCTATGGTAGTGGTGGTGGAAAATGGGCCCATCAACTTACGCCGACTCACGGCCCGACCGCCCGCCCCGGATGCCGGGGACCCCCTCCTCGGCGGGCTGGGCGGGGCAGCGGCCAGACCGAGCCCCAACCAACGGATCGGGGCCCTCTCCCCAACAGCACGCCAGAGTGACCCTTGAGGGGGCGTGGGACCTGGTTTAGTGATGCGTACTGGGGGACGCCCCCCAAGCCCCGTTCCACTAACCAGAACTGCCGTCACCCGAAAAACACCAGCTACGGCAGACACGGTTGAGTGATTCTGGCCAATTTAGGAGCTCCGGGGCCCTACCACTAACTGGGTCCCCTTACCTGGGGTCCTGGCCAGAAGTAGGGCCCCAGAGCCCCTAAATTTGCCAGAATCACTCAACCAAGTCTGCCGTAGTTGGTGTTTTTCGGGTGACGGCAGTTCTGGGTAGTGGAACGGGGCCTGGGGGGCGCCCCCAAGTACACATCACTAAACCAGGTCCCACTAAACCCACTTCTGCCAACGCCCGAATGGCGGCGCGTACAAAGGGGGGATGGAGGGAGGCGGGAGGGCTTCTTCGAAAATGGCTGCTTCTCAGAAGGCGCCGGCCTTGCATCTACGGAGAAGGCCCGCACCTTCTAAGAAACGAGGGTGCGTCTAAGAAGCCCTCCCTCCTGCCCCCGGCGTAGATGTTTTTCGCCCAGGTTGGTTTTCGTCTGGTTCGTTTCGCAGGGTTTGCTTTCGCCCAGTTGGTTTTCGCCCGGTTGACTTTCGCCCAGGTTGGCTTTTGCCCAGGTTGGCTTTCGCCCGGGTTGGCGTTCGCCCGGGTTGTCTTCGCCCGAATTGGCTTTCGCCAGGGTTGGCTTTCGCCCGGGCTGGCTTTCAAGGTTAGCTTTCGCCCGGGTTGGTGTTTCGCCTGGGATGGTTTTCGCATGGGTTCGTTTCCGCCCTCCTCTTCCTCCTCTCCTCCTCCCGCTCCTGTCCTTTTATGCTGGTGCTGTTTCCTCCTCTCCTCCTCTGGCACCTCTTGCCCGCGGCTGGTTGGCTGGAGCTCCGCTGCGTTCCCGCAGCAGCACTGGAAATATACCCCCCCACCTTCTTCCCAGACGGCCTGACCTACACATGCACACCGCCCTTGCTCAGTCAGTGCTGCGTGCCCCCCTGGCAAAGCCAGACCCGTGCTCACTCGAGCGCGCCCAACACTTTAGTGTCCCGCCCGCCCGACCCGGCCCGCCCGTCAGGGTCCGCCCGACCCGGCCCGACCCGTCCCGACCCGTCCCGCCCGTCAGGGCCCGCCTGCCAGACCCGACCCGCCCGTTAGCGTGCACGCGCGCTCGCTCCGGCGCGCACCACAGGTCCCGCCCGCCCGACCCGACCCGCCCGATAGGGTCCGCCCGACGCGACCCGGCCCGCCCCGCCCATTTGGGTCCGCCCGCCCGACCCGACCCGCCCGTCAGGGTTCACGCGTCGGCGCGCCCCGCACTTTAGTGTCCCGCCTGACTGGCCCGCCCCGCCCGCTAGGGTCCGCCCGACCCGACCCGACCCGTCCCGCCCGTTAGGGTCAGCCTGCCCGACCCAAACCGCCGGTTAGGGTTCACGCGTGCTCGCTCCGGCGCGCCCCACACTTTCCTGTCCCGCCTGACTGGCCCGGCCCGCCCGCTAGGGTCCGCCAGCCCGCCACGCCAGCCCGTTAGGGTCCGCCCGTCAGGGTCAGCCTGCCCGACCCAAACCGCCCGTTAGGGTTCACGCGTGCTCGCTCCAGCGCCCCCCATATTTTGATGTCTTGCCTGCCCGACCCGACCCGCCCGTTAGGGTCCGCCCGGCCCGACCCGACCTGCCCCGCCCATCAGGGTCGGCCTGCGCGACCCGACCCGCCCGTTAGGGTTCACGCGTGCTCGCTCCGGCGCGCCCCACACTTTAGGGTCCCGCCCTCCCGACCCGACCCGCCCGTCAGGGCCCGCCCGACCCGACCCGACCCGACCCGTCCCGCCGGCCCGTCAGGGCCCGCCCGACCCGACCCGACCCGCCCCGCCCGTCAGGGTCCGCCTGCCAGACCCGACCCGCCCGCTAGCATTTACGCGCGCTCGCTCCAGCGCGCCCCGCACTGTAGGGTCCCGCCCGCCCGACCCGACCCGCCCGTTAGGGTCCGCCCGACGCGACCCGACCCGCCCCGCCCATTTGGGTCCGCCCGCTCGACCCGACCCGCCCGTTAGGCTTCGTGCGTGCTTGCTCCGGCGCGCCCCGCACTTTAGTGTCTCGCCTGCCTGGCCCGCTCCGCCCGCTAGGGTCCGCCCGGCCCGACCCGACCCGCTCCGCCCGCTAGGGTTCGCGCGTGCGTGGGTCGCGAAGCTCCTCGAAGCAGCGGAGCGCCTAGGCCGATGGCCCGACGAACTCTGCCAGCCATAGGGCCAGCTGCTGCCTAAGGCTGGCGACGGCGGGCCCGTGGACCGCCGTCCAATCTGGCTTCTCCCCATGCTGCGCCGCGCATGGGCTGCAGGGCGGGCGCAGTTGTTTGCGCGATGGCGCTCGGCGTGGGGCGACGGCGACGGCAACGTCGGGGCCGAGGAGCTCGCGTGGGACCTCGCACTGGAGCTCGAGGCCGCGGAGGCCGCGGGCGAGGCCATCTACGGCAGCGCCCTGGACTGGAGGAAGGTTTTCGAGACCGCGTTGGCCTGCAGCTCCTGAAGCGGGCGCTGACTCGCGCAGGCGTCTCTGATTGGCTGCGCGAGCCTCTGCTTGCCACCTACGCGGCGCCTCGTCGGTTGCGCGTCGATGGTGCCCTTGGCTTGCCGTGGGCGCCTACCGGCGGCGTCCTTCCTGGCTGCGCGCTGGCCGTCTTCGCGCTGAACCTCTTGGTCCGACCGTGGCACCAGCGCACCAGGCGCGTGCGCGATGGTCTGCGGCGCCGCGTGTACGATGACGACCTCACGCTGTGGGCGCGTGGCGACCCCGACGAGACCGCCGAGGCCGTCGCAGAGGCCCTGCGGATCACCCGGGCCGACGAGGGCGACATGGATGAGCGGCTGCATGAGGTCAAGAGCAAGCAGTTCGCCAACAAGGCGTCGCTGCAGCGGTGGCTCCAGCGACAGATGCCATCGATCTCCGCTGGTACCGAAATCCGTGACCTCGGGGTGGTCGCGGTGGCCGGCAAGCAGCGGAAGCACCCCGTGACTGCGGCGAGGGTGCAGCTGGCGCGCGGCCGGTGCGCCCTTCCGCTGGCGCTGTCTGATGGGCGCTGCCCCTGGCACGGCCGCGGGCGCCTATGGGTCGTCCTGCGGGCAAGATCATGTTCGGCGTGCTCGGCCCCACCTGGCGCCTGGGCCCCAAAGCGGCGGTGGCCCTCGCGCCGGTGCTGCGGGCCGCGCGGGCGCTTCGATCTGGCCAGCTCGACCTCGCCCTGTGGCGCAGCGCGGCCGCGGCTGTCCACGCGGGGGCCGGGCGCGCCATCGGGCCCGTTGCCGCCGCGCTGCGCAGCATGCGCGAGCTGGGGCTGGGAGGCGACGTGGAGTGCTGGGGCGGCGTGCCGACGACGCCTGGCGGCTGGCGCCCCGCTGACCGGCCGCGGAAAGCAACCGAGCGCGTCGTCCTCGCGGCGCGGGCCCGTGCCGAATGCCACAAGGTCGCGGTCCGCCGGCCGCGCTACGCCCACCTGGCCGACGGCGTGGGCCGCTGGGCGACGCGACGTTTCCTCGTGTCTGGCGCGCTCGAGGCCGACGCCGCCGGAGTGCTGCGCAGCGTCCTATGTGGCAGCGTGGTCACGGAATCCGTCGCGACGAAGTGGAACGGTCGCTCGGCGACTTGCCCGCGCTGCGGCCTGGCCCTAGAGGACCGCGAGCGAGCACCGCTTCTGGGCGTGTCCAGCGTGGGAGGGCAAGCGGCGCGCGGCGTTGGCCGCCGCCTTCACCTCCTCGGGCGCTCTGTCCCCCGAGGTATAGCAGCCTTTCGCCAGGAGCTGCCGGTTGGGGTCGCCACCACGGGGGCATTGGCCATGCCGCCACGCCTTGCTGCCCTCGCCGACGCCGCCAGCAACGAGGACCCGAGGTTCCCGCCGCAGGCCGAACTGCAGCCCATCGCGCCCCGCCGCACTGTCTGAAGCGACGGCGCCTGCATCCATCCGACGGACCTCCTGCTGGCGCGCGCGGCGCGGGGTCTACGCTGCGCAGGCTCCGGCGAGCCCAACCTCGGAGGCCCGGTCGACGGGGTGCAGACTGCCCAGCTCGCCGAGGTGGCGGCTGTGGTCGCGGGCGCGCGCGCTGTCGGCGATCCCATCGACCTTGCCTCTGACAGCGAGTACGTCGTTCGGTCCTGCGCGCAGTCGCGGACGGCGCGGACGCGCGGGAATGGGAGCACGGCGACCTCTGGCAGCAGGCGGAGGATGCCATCCGCAGCGGAGGGCTGAGGGCCCGCTGGGCCCCCGCGCACCCGCGCACCTGACGGCAGCGGAGGCCCGCGAGCGCGGGATGGACTAGCGGGACCGCCTTGGCAACGCGGCGGCCGACGGCAACGCTGGCGCGGCCGCCGCGCAGCGGGCCCCGCCTCAGGCAGCGGTGGCAGCGCGCCGACCGGAGCTTGAGCAGCTGAAGGCAGCGCAGCGCGTGCTCGCAGCCACGCAGCTGGCTGCCATGGCAGCGGCGCCGCCCGCCGCCCGCAGCAGGCCGCGCGACTGACGCAGCGTGCGCCGCGGGGCTCGGGCTCGCGCGGGCTCCGCGCCGCCGGGCGCCACCGCCCCTGCTGGGCGCGCGCCCCTGCCAGCGGCGCCGTCGCCGCCGCCGCGGCGCTGCGGCGGAGACGACCCCGGCCGCCCCGGCGCCAGGCTCGCCGCCTTCTTCGCAGGGCGGTCGTGGCTGCCGCACGCCCTCACGCAGGGGCCGGGCCACGCCACCTGTCTCCGCTGTGGCGCCAGCGCAGCGACGCCGGCGGAGGCGCTCGGGGGTGCGTGCCCAGGCTGGAGGGAGCGGCTGCCGGTGCGGGGGCCCTGCTCCTGCTGCATGACGTGCGCTACGCGGGGGGCAGCGTATCCGAATTCGCGGCGCTAGCGGCGCGGCGTATCGCGCAGCTCCCCAAGGTGCCCGACTGAGTCGGGCACCTCTTCGGGGCGCTTGCGGCAGAGCTTGTCGCCCGACCATGCTCGTCAAACAAAAAAAAAAGTGACCCACACTTTAGCGTCTCGCCCGCCCGACCCGACCCGCCCGTTAGGGTCCGCCCGACGCGACCCCACCCGTCCCGCCCGTTAGGGTCCACCCGCCCGACCCGACCCGCCCGTCAGGGTTCACGCGTGCTCTCGAGCGCGCCTTACACTTTAGTGTCCCGCCCGCCCGACCCGATCCGCCCGTTAAGGTCCGCCCGACCCGACCCGCCTCGTCCCTCCCGTTAGGGTCCGCCCGCCCGACCCGACCCGCCCGTTGGAGCCCGCGCCCATCCCCAGCGAAAGCCAACCCCGGCAAACAACATCCGTGCCCTCCCCCCACCCCCCTCTGCTCGTGGCTGAGCCTGGGCGGGTCGGCGGAAGGCGCGGCCCGCCCCCCAGAACGTCCGGGAACCTCCTCACAGAGGAATCCCGGAAGGTTTCATGCTTCTGTTCGCGATTCTCGTCGTTTTCCCAGCCTCGAGATACTTTCCAGCAGCTGCGCCTCGTCGAGGGCGCTCTCGGAAATGCCGAAAGGCTTCCAAACGGCCATCGGAGAGCCGAATTCTGCCCCGAAAGCTAACACGTAAGAGTGACCTTGGGCAAGAGTGGCCATTGGTGCGCGGCTTTTTGGGGGCTGCGGGGGGACCGAACACAAGCGCGCAGGACGATACTATCATATCGCGTTCGGCGATCGGGGACCCCAAATGGGCCCGCACCAGAGGTCACTCCAGCGAAGGGCTCCTCTTACGCCGAATCGATGCATCCCGATGCCCGATCCGTCGGTGGATCCGCAGGGCCGGCGGCCAGATTGAATGCCGATCGAGACCCCATCAAGGGCCCCCGATGGACCGCCCTGGTCCCGATCCATCGATGGATCGGCCAGGCCGGTACTCCTGGTCGAGCCCCTGTCGGTGGATCCATACAGGGCCGCTCGGCGCCCCGCATGCACCAGCGGTTTCCCACGTACTCGAAGATGCAGTGCACCCTGCCGGCCCAGGAGAGCGGAAAATGAGGAAGGGGAAAGCGGATGGGCGGAGGAGGAGGAGGAGGAGGAGGACGAAGGACGACGACAAGGGGAGGAGGAGAAGAAGGTGATGGAAAGGTGGAAAGGAAACGGAGCAAGGGAAGGGCAGATAGAGAGGAGGAACGTTGTGCAGGCGAAAGGGGGGAACCACCATGCGGGCGGTGCGACACTGCGCGAGCGAGCAAGCAGCATTGATCGCAGTGGATGCTGGCCTCTGGACAGGGTGGAAACCAACGGTGACCAAGCCAAGGCGATGTGAGCAAGGCCACTTGGCGAAGAACGAAGAGGTCGCGCGCTGAGGTTGAGGGGAACGATCAGCTACGGCGACCGCGACGGAGGTCTCTGGAGGTCTCCCGAGGGTCCAGGAAGCCCAGGAAGGTCCAGCCCCGTCTGAAAAACATCGAACATTGAATCTCGATCGACGGGGACGGCGAAGACGACGAGGAGACACCAGAACGCAAGGTGCCAGGCCGATGGATTGTGTGATGCGGATAGTTCGTCGCGGGCAATTGTTCGCCTCGGCAGAAATCAGAAATGCGCCGGAGCCTGTGCTCCCACCGTGCAAGGACGATGAAACCTCCCTGGGAATCAACTCTTCGCTGGTCGACTTGAACTGTTTGCCTCACCGGCCCACAACCCAGCGACCACAAACAGCAACCAAGGCCGCAGCCTTCCGCCCCTGATTGCCCGCTTCCGTTCTGAATAAACGTAGGGCATGCAGATGCCCACAAACGATATGAGCATGGTGCCTCTCCAGAAGACAGAGGCCGAGTCACACACTTGAGCCTTGATTGCTTGTCTGCCTGTACGTAGACTGCCGTGGGAGCTATGACTCAGGCGTGCTCCAAGTTGCAGCGTCTAACAACAATCAGTACGACGATGTGGCAAACGGAGTATCTGAATACATATTTATGTATGCTCACCGATGTGCTTGACGGGCCAGATGGTTTTTCTCGCCAGCAGGGTTCGATCTGTGTGCTGATCTCGCCAAGAGTCTCGACGCCAGAGTACACGCACACGTACCTTTACACTCAGGGCAGCCGGTTGCCCAGCTCACCTAAGCAGATATTGCACAGCACGCGGGACGCGTGGACTTCTTGTCCTTAAAAGGCGGCAAAAAGAGGGTGGTTTGGGGTGGCAGAACGCATAGCGGACGGAGACCGTGGGAAGCTTCAGCACAGACATTTAAGGAGACGGCCCTTCCTGACATCCCGAGGCAGACAAACCACATGTAAACAAAGGAGTATGTATGCTCACCGATGTGCTTGACGGGCCAGATGGTTTTTCTCGCCAGCAGGGTTCGATCTGTGTGCTGATCTCGCCAAGAGTCTCGACGCCAGAGTACGCGCACACGCACCTTTACACTCAGGGCAGCCGGTTGCCCAGCTCACCAAAGACGCCTTTTCCAGCCAAAAATAAAAACTGGCATGCCGTATCAAGCCCACAACCCAAAACGCAGCAAGCTAAACCACTGACGTACACTGAAGATTCGAGAGGATAGTACTCGCATATGCCTTGAGGATCCCAACGCACAACTTCCGGGGGTACGGCTCGGCGATTTTTGTACGATGCACGTGATTATCATCATGACCCTGGAGGCAGGTATGGGGTTTGCCGGTGAAGTCACAGACTTTGGTACCGTGGCACTTGAAGGGGAGGTGAGAGAGGACAACGTTGGCCGACACGAACCTGGTCCTCTTCCTCCAGGGCATGCCGCAGGCACAATAATCTAGAACGGCAACGTCTACATCTGAATATTTCAGGATCTGAGACCAGGCGGGCATTGACCACAATCGGCTCGCATGAGGGTTCTCGATAGTAACTGGAACCATCATCGTACGAGCCAAACGAAAGAAACCAGCGGAGATGGAGCTCAACTCGTTGGCCTCCTGGACCCTGGACAGGACGTGGCCCGAGAGACCTGGAACTCCACCAGGGTATTGCCTAGACCTCCAGCCCCCCCGGTTTGCCATCGAAAAAAATGGTGCACGGGGTCCCGAGCCACAGGGCCCTCGCCAGTTTCGAGCGAATCCAGCCGCGGACGAGGCGGGCCAAGGCCCGATTCGTAAGATCGTGGGCGGGCCCGTGTCGGATATCGATGGCAAACACAGGTATACGTCGGAGGCCAGGGGTCGAACGCCAGGCCGATGACCCGCGAGCCTGGCCAGCAAACAGCTCTAGTGCAAACCCTTCCTCCGGAGCAACGAGCAGGCTCGGGATGGCGCGAAGATCATGGGCGACAGTCGCTCGGCACACTCCGCGGCGGCCTCCTGCACGGGAACGTCGAAGCGCTGCAGCTGCTCGTTCAGGCGGCCGGCCTTGACGTGCCGGTGGAGGGGCGCGTCCGATTGCCACCGGCCGCGCTTCTTCACCCCGGTCGTGTCGCGCCCGCCGCCGAGAATCTCGTGGCCGGCGCCCCCGTGCCTGAGCTGGCGCAGGGAGATCGGCGCCAGCGCGGACAGCGGCAGCGCGTTCGCGGCCTGCTGGAACTGGCCGCGCCACTGCGCGTAGGTCAGGCCGACGATCGGGTCGTCGGGACCCCGGCGGCTCATGATCACCTCGAGGACCTGGTGGACCCACGCGAACTCCACGCTGTCGTGCAACAGGCTCTCGTCGAACACGGCAGTCTTGCTCGGCACGCCGCCCTCGATCGGGTTGAGCAGGAGGCTCCACTTCCGCAAGGCGGCCGGGCCGCCGCGGGGCGGCGCGACGAGGTCCCGGCAGCGGAGCCTCAGCAGCTCCGATGGGCGGCAGTAGAACACGAAGTTCAAGAGCGTCATCCAGGCCGCCTCGGTCAGGCCCAGGGCCAGCAGCTTGGTGCTGATCAGCGCCACCACCGTCCACGGCAAGGCTTGAAGTCGCGCCCGGGACGGCGCGAGCTTCCCGAAGCCCTTCAGGGCCCGGCGTGCCCGAGGGAGCTCCGGGGTCCGCCGAGTCACACGAGGATCGCAGAACACGAGTGCCGCCAGCAACGCCGACGCGTGGTCCACCACCTCGCCGTTGAAGAAGAGGTCGTGGAAGTACGCCACCACCGCGTGGTCGAGCTCGGCCAGCGTTGCCGTGGGGAGGCCCAGGGCAGTCGTCCAGTTGGCGAAGGTCTGAACCATCTCGCGGTACCGTACCTGCTGGGCCGGCCGCGCCACGCTCCGCTCCAACAGCGAGTGCCCCGGGGTCCCCGTCAAGGCCTCCCGCGGGTGCTGGCGAGCCAGAGCGCGACGGCGATCCTCGCGCCGGGCGCTCTCCAGCGCCGGCCGGCTGAGCACGCCGCGAGGTGCCCGGGCGCGTGCGGAGCTCGCCACCTGCGCGGCCCCCTTCGACCGGGCAGAGACAGCCGCCGGCCAGCGCCGCGCCACGGCTCGGGACGCCAGAGCCGGGTAAGGCACGCCCGTCCTGGCTGTCGGAGTCCACGCCGCCAGAGGGGCCGAGGCCGGCGAAGGCGCCCCCGAGGGCGCGGCCGGCGGAGCGGACGCGACGCTCGCGGGCGGTTCAAGCGGCCGCGCTCCAGGCCACAGGAGCATCCGCGCGCCGCGGCGGAGCTGGGACCAGGGCCTCGAGCCCGGGCGGGGGCCCAGGCAGGCGAGTGCTGGCCGGCGCTCGAGCCGGGCGCACGTTGCGGGACGGGGGGTCGCTGTGCTCAGACGGGACCCACCGCCACGTGTGGTAAGAGAAGGACGCGAGGGCCAGCGCGGCGCGCTGCCGGCAGATCCGCATCATCCCCCTGGCCGAGGACCGCCCCTTTGTCACTGCCAGAATAGGTGCCATAGAACCCCCGCGATGAAGGTGCCGCCGGCCAAACGAGGCTAACGATCGGGTGCATCGCTTGGTAGACCAGACCATAGCCCGACCTTCACGGCAAACCTGAGGCTCGGAGCGGGCCCATGACCGGGAGGTCACGAGGCGCCACCCCCCATCCCAAAGGCGACGAGCCAGAAGGACGCCCCGCAGAAAGACCCCCAGAACGTTCAGGAGCAGCCTCCCCGGAAGGTTCGGCACAGAACGCGCGCGGCCCTCCGGAGGGCGCGCCGCCGGGCAGAAGCGAATCCGGCCGCGGCGACGAGGCCGGGGGAGCGTGGTAGCCCCCGAGGAGGGCGGCCAACAGCGCGGAATCCCGGGGACACCAACCCTTAATTTTCTTCATCCCGCGTGAACCTCCAGCGTTCGTTGAGCTTGCCTAAGTCCGCGACGACGCGGGGGTCCAGGTCCTGGATACAAGCGCTCATGCCCCAACTAGAAGCGTCCACGACTGATACCTCGGAGGCCCATGGGGCAGACAAGTCACGCGAGGCGAGGACGATGAGGCGGCTGGCCCCCGTGAATTCTCTTTTCACCGAGGGCCAGAGTGGCACCGCAGAGTCACCAGCATGTTCTATAAACGAGTAGGCGGCGTTGAACACGCACAAGAGCTCGCGCCTAACCAGGGCGCGGGTGGTAAAGTGGGACACGAGGATCTCGACAGTCTTTCCTGAAGCGCACTTCCGACGAGCGAACTCCTGAAACCCAAGACGAAGCTTCCAGCAGGTAGCCGGGTTGACCCCGACCTCGGCCGAGTCGTCCGAGAAAGTCCACCCCAGGGTAGTTCCTCCCCTCGTGTCCTCCACCGGGTGCACGGGCGGACGGGCGCGCGCGAGCTCCGAGGAGACGGCGCGGGCAGCATCTCCGGCGGCCTGCTGACACTGACTGAGAGCGATAAAGTTATCGACGTACTCTGTGTGGATCAACGGCGTCAAGGGCGGGGCCGGACGTCCGTTGAATAGGGCATTCGCCTCTTCGATGCCCGGGGCCCGCCTCGAGAGGATCTCCAGGGCATGCTGCATTAGCCACAGTGAGAGCTTCCAACCCATAGGGATCGCGGTGAAGAGGGGGGCGATGTAGGTATTGGGGGCCACCGGGGCCCCATTCACATCTGAAGCTCCAACCTGTCCAGCACGGATCCTGGGAAGACCGAAGAACTCCTGGAGACCCTCAGGCAAGGCAACGTTGTAAAATGCGTTGGCCACATCGACGCCGCCGACGCAGATAGGATCGCTAGAGTCAGATATGGATGCGAACGAGGACCCACTCGCCAAGTGAACGGCATCGGAGTCGTCGAACCAGCAACTCGAGATACGACCATCAATGATGACCCGAAGCTTCCCTGACTTCTTAAACACGGCGAAGATCCCAACCGTCGCTTTGCATTCTAATCCCCACGCCGCCAGGCCGGCCTCTCGGAGCCGCTCTAGGACCGAGGCGTACAGGCGAGGAGAGCGTCTGAGAGCAGGGTCTATATAGGGCCTAGAGAGGCCATCACGGGCCATCTTTTCGCGCGCAAGGCGCTCAGGTAAAATATTGCCATTCAGCTTTTCGACCGAGGTTTCACCCTCGGGACCGAGCAAATCACCTGGGGGCTCCGGAAAACTACCAGGGGACGGGAGGTCCAGGAGGCAGACATTGTCTGGGCCGATCGGCGCCAGGGTGGCCGGCGCACCACCGTATGAGCGCCAGGCGCAGAGCTCACTGAGTGCTCCCGCGCCGGAGAGCCCTGGGGGGGGGCCCTAAGCGATCCACAGCGCGACGAATGAGACGACGCGCCTCGAGCCGAGCCGCACTGGGAGAGCATGACCCTACCCTCGGGGGCCCGCTTGTAAAAAATTGATTCAAACTCGAGGCAACCGATTCCGCAAAACGAGCCGAGTGGGCCTGACGGAGGTGGCGACGACGAGTCGGCCGAGAAAAAGCTGACGAGTCGGGACCCGGCTCGCGCAAGCAGGAGAGAGGCAGAGGAAGGAGGTCGCGCTGCCGATCAGCACAGGCTTCACTCAGCATCGCGCCCTCGAAAGGGGGGCCGCGTATCGCCGCGGTGAGCGGCCTCTCGATCTGGCACCAGGCTAGAGGCTTCACCCGGGCCGTGCTGCATCATCTTTGCTTCTTGAGGAGCGCCGCGCGCTCCTCCTTGGCTTTCCGAACTTGCTTCAAAATCGCGGCATCCTTTTCTACTTCACGAGCCACGTGATCCAGCAAAGCCGGACACACCATGGCCGAACCCGTGTCCTTGTTGAGGCCGGAGAAACTGGCCGCCTCATCCATGAGGCCGACGAACGTCGCCGTCGAAGCGTTGGGCTTCCTGTCCTTCCCTGCCTTCTCGGCGGCCCCCATGGAGTCCATCCAATAGACGTACTCAGAGAGCTGAGCCTTGCGCATGAGCGACTCGATGCCCGCCATATCGCAGATATTCACACCGTCGTACACGGCAGCCTCCTCCAGCACGCGCAGCGCGGTGCCGTGGATCTCCACCCCCCACGAGTCTGGCTTCAGCCCGAACACGCTCACGAACTGCCGATGGTGCGCCACGGGTGCAGTCGAACGCCTGTCGAGCCACTCCGCACACCACTTCACCGTGCGAGGCCCTGGCACCGTCCACGAGGGGTAGGCGGTCTCCACGAGCTCCTTGCACACGTCGCTCCAGCCGCCGCGAGGCCGGGCCAAGACGTAGGCCGAGCCGTCCAAGATGCGCGGGTCCCGCACAGCCTCCAAGGCCGCGTACTCCGTCGCGTCCATGGCCTGGATGTTCCTGACGACGACGCTGAGTCCGCCGGGCGCCTGCATGATGGCGAGCTCGCCGTGCACGATGGCGTTCGCCAGGAGCGCGACTGGATCACCACGCTTGGCGAAGGTCGTGCAACCGCGACCCATTGGGCGGCGGCTGCGCCGGCGACACCAGCCACGGGCGCCGGCGGTGCCGCGCCGGCCGCAGCCGCGGGCTGGGCGCCGGGCGCGGCACCTGCCGCCGCGGGCGCGCCAGCGGGGCCGCCTCCCGCGGCGAGGGGCACCAAGCATCCGGCAGCAGGAGCCGCGAAGGCCTGCCCGACCGCGGCCGCCTCGGCCGCGAGCACCGCCGCCGCGTAGGTCTCGCCCGCAGTGTCGAAGGCGGTCACCTCCGCAGCTGTCGGGGCCCGCCTGGACCGGTAACTGTCCGCCGCCGCGATGCCAGGAGGCCGACCGCGGCCTGAGCAGAAGCGGACCGCGGCAATGTCGGCGGACTGGCCCGAGTAGTCCTCGTCGTACACGTCGCCATCTGGAGTACATATGACGAGCCTCAGAGGCTCAACCGGATTCGGTGCCCGCGACCGCAAGTGACCCAACACCAGACGCTGATGCCAGAGCCGGTCGCCGGCGTAGAGCACCCACGCCCACCGATCCGGCTGCAGCGACGACATCGGGCTCCGGGGCCTTGCGGCGCGGCGTCACGAACTGGATGAGGCTGCGGGCGGCGCAGCTGTTCAGGCTGCCGAGCACGAGGCTGCACACGACGGCCAGGGCCACCCACCACAGGCTGACCGGGTCCAGGGCGATCTCAGCAGCCCCCGGGGCGCCTCGCTCACCGGGCACTCGGCCTGCACAGGAGCCGGAGCACCCGGACAGGCGGGGCACGGCGCGCACGCCGGGCAAGGGTGAGTCGCCGGGCAGCTAGGGCACGCCGGGCAAGGCGGTGCCGACGGGCAGTGAGAAAGGTAGGATACAGTGATCTGGGAAGCGTATCCAAGATAGGGGGAGAGCGCTGCGAGCATGGCCGTGGGCCTGTTCAAGGAGACGGCCCTTCCTGACATCCCGAGCAGAACAACCACATGTAAACAAAGGAATATGTATATACAATACACACATCCATACCCCAACACTTTGTTAAACGCCGATCTAGGACGGTGGTAAAACACAGAGGCGTCTACTTGAAGTTCGCCCGGTTGCGTTAGCAATTTCGCGTAGCTCGACAAGCTTTCTGAGTCTGTGGAGCGTAAGCTCCGATGTGGGATCTGATAGTTATTCTGTAACATTCGGATCGGCCCAGCCGCATGGCAACTTCCTGAATCCTTGCAGCGACCGCCAGATCCGCGCTGGGAAATCCAGGGGCCTGAGCGCATTTCCGACTCAAGCGCGCCCTCTCATCAAACCCATCCCCTCCAATGGCGACGAACCTTCGAAACGATGAGGGGATTTTTTTTCATTATTCCGGGAAGCGGCTGTTACCCGGGGGGGGGGGGGGGCAACGGGTAACCGCAACGGAGGCCGCGGCGGGCGCCTGCCCGAGTGCGCCCGCGCCCTCGGCACATCAATTGCCTGCGCGCGCTGCGATCCCTGCGCACGCGACAATGCCACGAGATAGATGGGTATAGATAGCTGCAAGAAGGTCTACCTAACTAGTACACAAAAGACAGCGCCAAACGCCTTCGTGCAGGACAGCGCCGCCCGAGTGCACCGCAATGCTTCGATGCACCACAGCAGCCGCGTGCACAACGCCACCACGTCGCCCATGTGCGCCGCAAGATCCGTGCATACCGCAGCAACCGCGTGCGCAACAGCGCTTGAGTGCACCACACTGCTTGCGTGCACCAGAGCACTTGTGTACACGGGAGCTCCTGCGTGCACCACAGCAACCATGTGCACCATTGCGCCTGCGCGCGCCACAATGCTTCCGTGCACCACAACGCCTGTCTACAACAAAACGTGCCAACGGGCACATCAGTAGCTTGCGAAGCCTTTTTTGCCGGGCCCGCCACAAACCGCGGAAGCCCTCACCACGTCGCCCGTGTACACCGCAACGTTTTTGTATAGTGCAACAGCCGTGTGCGCCACAACGCCTGTGTGCACCACATTGTCTCCTCCTCTTGCTCCTCCTGCGTCTGGTCCTCCTCCCCCTCCCCCGCCTCCTCCTCCCCCGCCGCTTTGCGGGGCTCGCCGCGGACTAAGGAAGGCCTCAACGATGGCCGCGGCCTTCGTGCTGGGGAGAGGGAATACGGAGCGGGAGGAGGAGGGCAACGTGGGATACGGAGCGGGAGGGGGGGACACATAACTCCCAAAAACAAAGCTTGCACTCGGGCGCAGCTTTTGCACTGTTGTTATTTGGGGCCCGCTCGCGCTAACGTGCTGCTGGATCCAAACTGCATGGGGAATGCTTGAGCGTGAACAATCAGGCCCCGAGGGGAACGGGCTCTGGACCGACGACGTCTCAGATCACGGGTCGAATGGCGGCCCGGGGGCGCCAGCAGGGCCAATTCGATACCCACACATGTTTTTGTTCGCGGCCCCAGGACCTGCGAAAGAACCGGAGTGCAAAACCAGAGTTCCACTAGTAGGAAGAGCAGGGGAAGAGAACATAGGGATGTAGACGTAAACCACACTAGTCTGCGCACTGCAACAGCCTGCAGGCGCCACAACAGGCAGGTGAGCACCGAAACATGCCTTTTAGCACGACGCCATGCCTGTGAATTCGGCGCCGCAACTGGTGGGGCACCTGCGAACGCCACAACACGTTTGTGAGCACCACACATGCCTTTCAGCACCACGCCATGCCTGTAAGCACAGCGCCAGACCTGCTGAGAGGAGGGGGGTCCGCCCTCCACCCCAAAAAAACACACGATCGCTAGCAAGCGTTACCCGACAGAGTAAAAAACAAGAAACGCTCACGAGGAGTGAAACGATCTGTCAAAAAACAGCAAGGCGCGCCTCCGCGTACTCAACTTGCCAATCAAGCGCCTGTATTGTATGATGGTGGTCTGATCGACTAATGCTGTGCGGCCTCTGGGTCGCAAACGCAGCATGCACTCAATCTACGCTCACACCTGCGATGCCGCGAGGCCCCCGCGTGCATGGAGCGCTTGTCTGACGCCCTCTGCGGGACGATGCAAGCCAGTAGCAGAAGCAAAGACGGTGACGGGTGACGGCCAGAGAACCCGCCAACCCCTCCAAGCCACCTGTAAACAAACACCAGCCCAAAACTATCCCTATAACGCCACCCGCAACATGATCAAACATGCGCTTGAAGAACGCCGTGTGCGCAAAGGCGGCGGACAAACTGTCAAATCAAAACTGGTATCGGTGCGTTGCCACAGCTCAGGCAGATCAGCCCAAATGTCCAAGCATTCGCAACCTGCCAATAATGACAGCGCGGGTTTCGACACGATTGGCACAGCAACTCTGGAGGCGGGCACACCCACGATGCCGAACTGGATCGCCCTGCGACTCCCCCCCCCTGCAGCGGGAAGCCAGAAATCAGATCCTCCGAGGTCACAGAGGCCAGCTGGGGCAGAGCGCCCCTGATCAGCGAGAGGCCGAAAATCGCGAGTCATCGCGCCACCGGCTCTGGAGCACACTCTCGCAAGCGGGGACTGCTAAACGGTATTCCCAGAAGAGAAAAGCAAACTCCTGGAATAAAACTCCTCAGCTGCTAAGACGGCCTTCCCGGAAGAGAGAAACAGCAAACTCCCAGAGGAAAACTCCTCAGCGCACTGAATAGTAGACGGGCTGCTTCTCAGAATGATAACAATAAGAATGATAATGAAGAATAGCAGTGTCCCGGAGCTCCGTTTCAGCAGCCACGGGTTTGCCAGCCTTCGCCTGGCTTCTGACAGTCGTGGGCGACTCCAGTGGTCAGATCTGCGGGCACCCCCAGCCACTGCCGCGCCCAGGAGGGCGCGCCGCGTTCGCGGGATCCCTGAAGAAGCGTGGCCTTCTGTGCCTGCCGCGTGCCCCAGGACGCCCAGTGGCTGGCGCGGCCTCTCCCAACGGGGGCTCCCTTCGCAAGGAGGCGACTGGCCAAGGGCAGCACCATGAGATTCGAGGCGACCCTCGTCGGTATGGCTGCCACTCTTACCACCTGATTCGGCGTAGTGTAAGCCTTCGCCCCCATGCCGTCCAGTGGGGAGAGCTTGTTCGATACGATCAGCCTGCCAACAACGGCGTCGATCGCATAGGCATCGGTGAAGGCCCCCCAAAGCTGCTGATCCGCATCCCGGTCTGCCTCACTCGTTCTGTGGGATGATTACGGTACTCCGCATCGTCTACATGTCTCCACAGATCCACGACATACAGCGGTAGGTAGCCTGAACACAACGCGCGGAAACTTTTGCGCTTGAGTGTTTGCGGGGAGCGAGCTTACCACATGCGCGGATCGCGCGTGCGCGCACTCCGCGTACACGGGCCACCACAACTAAGGCGCGCGCTGGACGCCTTGCATTCAGCAAACCGTGTGGTAAACACCCTCGTCGTGGCCCTGCCTCCGCATCCTCCTCTGACTCCCCTTCCAGCGCAAACTTCGTGCCAATCCTCCGTTTCTTACCCCCATACTTCGTGCCAATCCTCCGTGACGTTGCAAATAGAGTGGCGGGAGTGGGACGGGGCGTACTCCAGATTTCGTGATGAAAGGGAGGGGGTCTGGACCCTCCAAGACAAGCCGTTTCAGACCTCCCCCGTGGGAGAACCCTCCAAAACATCGGCCCCAGACCCCCCCAGGCCCTCCAAGATGGCCTGGAAGAGCCCCCCCCGAAATAGACCCCCCTCCCTTTCTTACGAACTCCGGCGCACACTGCGCGCGAACGGGGGACGTGTCGCTCTCGCCGCGGCGCCGCACTCCAGCTCTTCTCGAGAGTTGAGCTCCCGCTCGGGTGCGGCTCACGTGTCTGGCTCGACAACTCGTCGACGTGTCGCTCTCGCCGCGGCGCCGCGCTCGACTCTTCTCGAGCGTTGATCTCCCGCTCGGGTGCGGCTCTCGCGCGTCCTGGCCCGAGACAGCTCGTCGACGTGCGCGCGGGCGAGAACGTGCCGCCCTCGCCCGGGGCTCGGCGGTGGACAGACCTCCCTTTGGCACACCTCCCTTCTCCTCCTCCTCCTCCTCCTCCTCCTCCTCCTCCTCCTCCTCCTCCTCCTCCTCCGCCCTCCTCCTCCTCCTCCTCCTCCTCCTCCCTCCTCCTCCTCCTCCTCCTCCTCCTCCTCCTCCTCCTCCCTCCTCCTCCTCCTCCCCCTCCTCCTCCTCCCCCCCACCCCCTAGAACGGCCTAGGACCGAAACCGACGGGCCTGGACCCGCAAAAACGACGGCCGCGACGCCCTCTCGCGAACCGAAGACGGCCAAATTCGCGACTCGACGCGTCAGGGCAGGAGGCCGATCCGCCTCCGGCAGGCAGGCGCCGCGCAACGTCTGCTTGAGAGTGGCGCTCCCGCTGTGGCGCGGTGGATATGTGTCTCGGTCGCCAGGTCCCGGGGCGCGGGGACCGCGCGCGGGCGGGATGGCCTGCTCGCCACTGCGCTCGGACGGCCATGCCCCGTGCACGTTTCGATCTCCCGTGCGTGCCTGTTTTTGTCGCTCGTTGATCCAGGATGCTCCTGGATGGCCCTCGCGGAGAGAAACAAAAGAAGACAACAACGAGAAGAAGAAAGAACCCCCAAGCTAACAGAAGAAAAAGCCATACAAACATTGAAAGAAAGAACGATCCAGGCCCAAACCAAAAGAAAGGACCATCCGGGCACAAACAAAAAGAAGCAAAAACGCCATAAGCATAAACTTTTGGCGCTCCGCGCGCATTTCTTGGATCTGCGCTCGGACCCCCCCCCCTGGCGCGCGGAGCGCGCCAGGGGCGGCGCCGGAGGCGCCTCCAGGAAGGTCCGAGCGCAGATCCAAGAAATGCGCGCGGAGCGCCAAAAGTCTATGCTGATGGCGTCTTTGCTGCCTCAGGAAAAATGCACGCGCCCGAGCGACGCCAAGCTCGCCGCCCTCGCCCGACCTCTGCGCGGGCTTTGCCCAGCACGAGGCGCTCCCGCGGGGAGCGTGGCGCACGCGTCTCGCCAGCGCCGCAGGTCGCGGACAAGACGCAGCGCCCCGGCAGCGGGGGGCCGCGCGCGAGAGCGGGTGGGGCGCCGTCCTCGCCTAGGGCGCCGCGCACTCGGCGTTCGGAGGCCACTGCTGGGAGGTCTGCGTCGGAAGGACTAAGGAGGATTGAGCCCTACTGAGGGGCTGTTGCGCCGGAGTGGGTCTCAGATAAGGCGGGATTAAGCCGCGCGAAGCGGGATCAAGCGGGACTTGGGCCGGATTCGGAGGGATTCAACCAGATTGCGCCAGATTTCGGACCAGGGCAAAATCATAATCGGACCTCCCAGGAACTGCATCCGATCTCTGTGTATGACAGTGGCAGCGCGCATGCGTCACGTCAACCGCGCTCCGCGGAAACGTGGCCGCCCGAGAGAGGACTCACTGGTGCTCTCCCCGAAGTTCCTGCCCCTGTCCGTGCGCGGCCCGCGCATCGCTTCCCTCGGCAAGCCGTCGGAAGCGGCACCGCGCCTTCCGTTCGCTGGGCGGGCACGCAGGCCACTCCCACGAATTATCAAACTGTGCCACCGTTGGTTCTGGAGAGAGGGGGCGGGAAAAGGCAGGGGGGCGCTGCCTAAGCTCGACCTGGATAACATGACCCCCATGCCATACTGCCCCTCCCTCTGCTGCCCCTGCCGCTCCCAGCTCGCGCGCCCGCACGCCGTCGAGACTGCGAACGCCACGGCCGCACGAGCTAGAAGAATCGTCAGCGGAGCTCACGCAGGGTTCGCTTCCTACTTCCTCCTGCCCCTTACCCTCCTTATCCTCCCCTGCTGTCTGCTCCTCCTCCCCGCTTTCCTCTCCGTTTTATCCTCCACTTCTGTCCCGCCTCCCCCTACCCGTCCGCTCTCGCCTGGATATGTTGACGATGTCCGGGTCGAACACATGGACAGTGCTAGTGTCGCCGCGGCCAAGCGTACCGACCCGGCTCTGCAGGACAACTCTCTCACCCATGCGAGGTCCTGGACCGCTCGCGAGCAACTTCTCTTCCTTTCGCTCACGTGTTCGCTCTCTCTCTCTCTCGCTCTCTCTCTCTCTCTCTCCCTCTCTCTCTGTCTCTCTCCCTCTCTCTCTATATGTATCAACAAACTTGCGTCTATGATCAAACGCATGTTGCTAGTGTATGCATGCATACATAAACGGTACAGGTGCGTGTGAATGCGTACCCGCGCACGCTTCAATCCAACAAAGCATTGTGTCCATAAACAAGTTTCCCCCTGCAACTACGGACGTGCGCACATGACGATATAACACATCAACACTATTCCATGCACACATATGGTACGCATGTGTATGTGCCGTGTATGCAACCAGACACCACATACACATCCATCCATCCATCCATCCATTCATCCATCCTTCCATACATACCTACATACATACATACATACATACATACAGACAGACAGACAGACAGACAGACAGACAGACAGACATGCGCACAGACATACATGCGCACATACATACATGCGCACACATACATTCGTGCACATACATCCATCCATCCATGCATACATGTATAGAGCTGCGTGTATACATGCCCATCGCTCCTTTGCTATCTCTCAGACCATATGTCACCTAACTACTTCGATTGTATTACTTCTCTCTGTACACACGATATGCACATCGTTTGGCGATGAAGACTCTGCGCCCATCTGGACGGCTCCAGAACACTTCGTCACAAACATGCTAACGACTCACGATTGTTTCCGCTGCCTTGCGCCGGCTTTCCTCCAACAGACCCGCCGCCGCTTTCCTTCCGTCGACTTCCGCTGGCCCTCCGCCAGCTACCGCCGACGGGCGAGCTGCGCCGAAGGCGAGGCCCTATCTGGCACGTTGGCAGCCCCCCCCCCTCCGACTTTGACCTTGGGAACTCGCATTGGGTTCCCAATGAGTTCGCGTGGATCCCGACTGCTCGTATGAGTTTTTCTATGGACTTGATTGGAGGGTACTCACATGGAGCCCAGAACTTCGCATCGGCCCCTCATGGACTCCGCAGAGGCCCATGGGCGGGTCTGCGCGGGATTCGCGTGGAAGCGCGTCGCAGTGCTTGGGAGTCCATCGCAGGTTCGCGCGCACGGGCTTGCATCCAAGTTCAAGGATCCGCGCGCAATAGTTTCCGTGTCCAGCCACGCCCTGATGGGGGGGTAGGGGTAGGGGGGAAGACTTCTGAGGAGCACCCCTACTTCTCAGAAGCATTCCCCCCTCCCTGTACTGCCCTCTGCGCGTGGCTGACGACTCTCCACGAGCCCACAGGACACGGAAGAGTATCAGCAGCTCGGTGGCACCCCCGAGGCGGACAACAAAAACGCAAAGCGCTCGCCCCCCCGGCTCCGCCTGCCCTCGCGCTGGGGGCACCACGGGTGCGTGCCGCACGTCCCAAGAACACGGAGGCTGTGCGCAGATCAGTCGTGTCGTGCGAGGCGGGGACCGGTGCCGCAGGTCAGCCGTTCGGTCACGCGCAAAGGGGGGCAGGGGGGCGCGGCAAGGCTTCTCAGAAGCACCCCTGCTCCTTCTAAGAAACGGCCTCCTTCAAGACGCCTTCCCCCCTCCCCCTGCCCCCCTGTGCGCGCGGCCAAGCCGTGCAGAACGGTGCCCCGTCGCGAAGCATCCACACCCTTGGCCCCCACGGGAACGAGCGGCCATAGCCAGCCAGCAAAGAGGAAGGAGAAGAGGAGGAAGAGGAAAAGGATCGGAGCGGATCGGAGGTCTGCGAAGGGGCTCCACAAGGAATCCCCTGCCGGGGGCGTGCCGCCTACCTGAGGAGGGGCGGCAGGCCAAAGGTCCACCGCAAGCGGAAGCTGACCACGTGAGCAACAACTGATGGCGGCCCTCACGATCGAACAACAGCGAGGGTCACACGAGGACCCTGTCGGAGGAGGAGGAGGAGGAGGAGCAGGAGGAGCAGGAGGAGGAACAGGAACCCATCCTGGGAGGAAGTCGAGTTGCTGCAGGCTGTTGAGGCGGATGTGCGCGACGCGACGGCGAGGGCTGCACTCCGAAGGCGGTCCCCGTCCGCCCGTGAGGCTGCTGCAGATCCCACGGTGCGGAAGCCTCGGGCGGAACGCCCCGCCTGCCCTCACGACGCGTCTGGGGGTACGGTCCTAGCTCGTACGGAAAAGGGGCGGCCCTGTCAGGAACGTGATTTCGACCCGATTCTTCCCAGATTTCGGCCGCACAACTGCACCCGGTCGTCCAGATGTCGTCCAAACGTCGACCAGGCATGGGTGGCGCAATGTGGGCGAGGCCCCCCAGACCGCAAGGAATGTTGGAACCCCCTGAGGCTCCCATGAAGGACCACACAAAAGGTCGGGTACTGCTAGAAGTGCCCCTGGCCCAAGGTGCCCCCAGGATTTCCAAGGAGGCCCAAAGGCCTCCAGGGTACCCCATCATGAGGCCCAGAGGGGCCCAAGGGGTTCAAAATCGAGCAACAATCTGGGTGCACCTTGGGCCACTGGCATCTTTTATCTGCGGCGAGCGACGGGGAGAAGTGGGAAGGAAAAGGCCTTCTCAGAAAGCGGCGGGGCTTCTGTGTCTTTCGGGGAAGGCTTAAACAACTTCTCAGAAGGCCGGGGGACTTCTGAGCCTTCTGAGAGGCCCGCCCCTGCTCACTTCCTCCAGGGCTCGCCGCCGACTTGAACACCCCCCCGAAAGGAGCCTGTCATGAGGTTGATTTTTTTCACAACGTCGACCCCCAGAGGCCCGAAGGGATCTGGGAAACGGGCCTGTCCTGAGATGAAGTCGAACTCGAGCGGGGGCACCGGCGCGACGAGCTGCTGACGGGCCCGCACGGGCTGCGCCGCGTAGGCCTGGCGAGGCGGTCCCGCCCCGCACCCGAGGGCCCGAGGTGCCAGCGCCCCCGAAGCCGCACCGCCCGCCGCCCTCCTGGGTGGTGAGGCGTCGGGTTGCGCGCAGACAGCCCCCACGATCGGGAGGTCCTCCTCCTCACTCCTCCTCCTCCTCCTCCTCCTCTTCCTCCTCCTCCTCCTCCTCCTCGTCGTCCTCCTCCTCGTCGTCCTCCTCCTCCTCCTCGTCCTCCTCCTCCCCCTCTCCTCCGCCTCCCCCTCCTCCTGGAAGTCTGGTGTTTTTTTTTTCTTGCCCGAGAAAGCATATTTAACTCGAGTCGACTAGTTGCAAAAATACGTCCCGGCAGCGATTGGCAAAATGTGATGTGACCCCCCAGGCGTGACACAACTGATATACACGTGGTACAATCACAATGGCCTAACCTGCTCACCCAATCGGAAAGCTATACCCGAGCACCCCCGTGCGGCTGATAAACAGAATGTGCAGCCGGGGGAAATCTTAACAAAATAAGCAACGGGGTAGGGGAAAAATGGAAATCAAGTGTGCAGCGCAGCGTGGCCCGGACTCCACTGTATCAACTCAACTGATGCTGAGCACAAGTGCCCGGCAAAACAGCACGCGACGATAACCCGGATGTGTAGCTAACACTGCGTGGCGGGTGCCGCCTCGTGCTTTCTTGAACTACAAGGTGTTAGCTGGCGCCTCGCATATGCATGGACATGTGTTCTTTCTCTGCTCACGAATTTACTTCGAGCATTTGCGACATTCTCATGCACTCCTACTCTGATCACTCTCATGTCCCCTCGTCGTACCTTCTCCTGGAATCAAAGTGGAAAGGCGTCGATCTGTCTCACCTTTTCCTAATCCGCGCCCGCTCGCAATGGCAATGGCTGCACTTACTTCGTTCTTTAACGAAATGCCACAATCAATTTCAAATTCCTTGAAAACCGCTTGAAGCCCGAACGCTACAGAGGCACCTGTAACCATTCCCTCGCATTCCGCTTCTCCACAGACAATGCCACGACACTCTGGGTCGAGCTCCATGATATTTGCTAGTGCGATGCACATATTACTGTCCCTCCACTCGTCGACCTGCATGATCTTTTGCACCCTGCATCGTCGGCGACTGTCCTCACAATTAACTTCACAGGTCATTCTTGATACACATACTGATGCCCACACCTGTCGTGGTTCTTGAGGTACTTGCCCAAAATTGTGAAACTCTTCCATGCCCCATCGGGTTGGGCCTGACATAGAAAGTGCAAATTCCTTGACTGGAAACTGCACGTCCGAGCAGTCGTGTGCAATATATCTCGCCGAGGCCACTAATGCGGCGTAGTTCTTAAATTTATGACTTGGCAAGAACTTCTCAGCCTCTTCCTCGTGAGGTTGCTTGTCGCCTGGCATCTCACAACTTACACTTCATTCTGCACCAAACCAAACTCTTCGACACATGTATCCGCGTGTCTTTGTGCCACCTCATACCATAATCCATCCCGGTTCCATTCCACATTTCGGCTGGGGATCCGGATCGAGTTCAAATAGTTTAGCACAGGTCCGAGTCTGCCTCGGGTCTTACCTTCGAGTCTCCCTGTAAGTTCACTTTCGAACCAATCAAGATCAACGCTACTACCTGATAAACTAAAATCATCTCCATCCCCCAATTCACCAAATTCGCCTTGTTTAATTTTCAAATACACCGGGTGACGCCTTCCGTTGCCAAAACCGATTTCACGTGCAAAAACCATGCCCTTATCTTCACAAAGCTGGCCGCGTTTCGGATTCCGTGCGTCGTTTTTAGCAGACGTCCACGCAAGCCCTGTTTCCGATATTCTTCAGGTAATATGATTAAAATACTATGGTTTTGGCGTACAGGTATGCCCGTCTAGCGTCTATACAAGCCAACTCAAGCCCTTTCTCACGATCCCCCCGTTTACGCCCGATCCACCCGGCAACAACCATCGAGAATAGCAGTTGTTGGGCTTCCAGTGGAGGCGTGGCTGCCAAACTGTTTTCTCCTCCTCGGAGTTGTGCTGAGCTTGCTGGGCCACCAGCTGGGATCGGTACTCAGGATTGGCTTCATCCCCCTTGTAGGTCTCGACCCACATCGTGCCAATGGGCGCCTTGCCAGTAACCGCCCAGCAATCCTCCTCCTCCTTTACATCACCGTAGGCCTCGCGATGCCTAAATTGCTCCATACCCTCCTGCAATGCTTTTAACGTGCGCTCTGGATCAAGGTCAATTCCTGACACATCACCGCACGCCTATACTTTTTCACATTCACGATGAACTACACATATGCCACGTCTGGCAACTGGCTGTGCCTCACTTCCAGCCAAGCCCTGGTGTGGGCACGCTGCACAAATCTATTGGTGAGGCTGTAGTTATGGGTGTCCCGGCTGTGAATTTGAATGGCGATGTTGCGCGCTCCCCCTCTGGAGTCTCTTCTCCGCTCCTTTCCTTTCATTCACTGACCTGCCTGTCCTCGGGTACCTGGCCAGTGTTCATGTCCTGAGTAGTTCTGCGCAGTCATGCGCTCCGTGCTGGCTCTGAGTTTCATGGATGCATGAGACCGGATGTGCCATACTTTGTTCTAGTCCAAAACAACGCAGGTCCGTTTCCACACTCGCTCGGTCCGTACCCGATCTCATTCAGTTCCATTCCTTCGTTTGGTTCACTTCAAATGACCTCAGGATCACAGGTTCTGAAGGAACACCCTAAGCCATCATCGGCCGTCATCTGGTTAACTCGGCCCCAAAAGATAGATCGACAGACCCGGTCTGGATATACCTCTGATCTCGTCATTGTGTCTCCTCCGGTTAAGTCGATACGTCGATGTTGACGTTGACACTTCGCACTAAGGGTCCTTCCAATGTAGTTGTTTTTGGTCACGAGCCGCGTGGGATTCTTCACGGGAATCTCCTCCCCTTGTTTTACCACTTGCTTTGAGTCATAGCAGCACAAGCCGCCATCATGTGTTTGCACACCGTCGCGCATGAACATTATCTGCGCTGGCGATGTGCTCCAGCCTGGGGCTCCCGCAGAGTGCGCAAAGAGAAAAAAAAACGCTCTTTCTCTGAATCTCACACATTTGGCCACCTGATCGAACATGTCCCTCATCTTTTCCGGCCCCAAGCGTTTCGGGCCTAATACCTGCAGCCTGCTGAAGGCTGCGCACATTGGATTTGCGATTGCAGTAAGGCTGATGTGCTCTTGATGATCTTCTTCGCTTTCGCTTGCATCGCCTCGCAATTTAAATCCCATTCGTTTCGCACAGGATGACGACTTACACGAGGGCCCCATCTCGTGGGTGAAAACAGTGACATCACCAGCTTGACGAAGGCGACGGTCGAAACATGGAGAATGCACAGCCAGGGTCCTGACTCCGCACTTCCCAGGACACTGCCAACCTTGGTATGAGGTTGTGAAAGGACGGGCGCCAGGCAGGGGAGACTCTAGCCCGAAACATGGCCGTTCAAACAGACTCGGGGTGCAAGAGAACACAAGGGACCCCAGGAAGCCCAACGAAACAGTCAGCACACCGCACGAGTCGTCGAAAATCTTGTTCCAAAAAGTTTCGCCGAGGGCGGGGAGGCCACAATGGGCCCCGCTCAGGTGAGCCAAGAGTCCTCGCGCGTAAGCAGGCCACAAAGAGTGCACGGAGGGCGCGGCAACGACATCAGCCACGCTCCCTTCCTGGATGCGGCGCGTGAGATCCCACACCTGGGGGTTCCAATCAGCAGACACCAATGAGCAATGAATGCCAAACAGTCTGTGCCACGCCCCCGTAATCCCAAGAAGATTTAAATCCACGGACCCTTCGGCGTGTGGAGGCTGTCGTCGTCGTCGTCGTCGTCGTCGTCGCCAGTCCCACCCCAAGGAAGTTGAGAACGAAGGGAAAAACGTCGCAGCTAAGTCGAAGGGCAGCCCCTTCCCCTTATCCCTTCCCTGCTGGGGGGGGTCCTGCGAGGCGGGGATTTATCCATATCCACCGCCTGGGAACCGACGTTCTGGTGCCCAAGCGGGCGGTGGATATGGATATACTTTGGCCCCGGGGGCCCGAGTAAATCCATATCCACCGCCTGCCGAGGTCCCCGAAAATTGATCCTCCAGGCGGTGGTCATGTGTAAATTCCCGCCTCGGAAATCCCGGGTCATAATGCCGCACCCCCGGGGGGTCCCATCGGATCCCGGGCGGGGACGGGGGTCGCCGGCGGGGGATCCCGTGGGAGGTCCCGCCTTCAGGGTCGGCGGCGCCGGCCGTAAGGCCTTTGCAGCGGGCCAGCTTCTCGCGCCGCGCGGGAGGGAACGCAAGCAGGAGGACAGGCGGGGCCCAGTGACGGGGGTGATATACCAGCGCGGGGGTAAGCACGAGGGGCAGCGGTGGGGAGTGGCGAGGGTTAGGTCGGGCATGTCCCCCTACAGGCGGTTTCTGGTGGGCGAGAAATAACACATAGTCAAATCATCATCAACAGTGGCCAACAACTGCCCTAAACAATCTCCCCTGACTACTCTTGGACTGTTTCTGAACATTCCTCCTGCAGAGGGGCACGCCCGACGTAAGGCAAGGGGGGTCACAAAAGCCGCTGCTTGTGGGCGGCAGACGACCCCAGTGCGCAGCAGTGGCTCGGCGAGCGCATGTGCAGCTCCGAGCGCGCTCTCCGAGAGGCCTTAGCCTCAGCAAGGGCTGCGCATGCCGTGGCAATGGACACCCTGCGGTAGGTTCACGCGGCATCGGCGCACGCAAAGGTCTTTGACACAGCGTCGATCGTTCAACCTTGAATCGATCAAGGCCCCGATCGTGCAGGGTTGAATTCCGTCGGGCCCAGTGGCGTCACCGTGTCCCTCGAAACGTCCGCGTCGCAGAATTCAACCTTGAACGCCTTCGCCGGCGTCGGCGGCGCGCCATCGCCGCATGAACCTACCGTAACAATCAAAACATTGAATGGAACATGTGATTAAGTTGTTTGAAACATGTTCTAAACCTGCTTAACACGTGTTGTTTCACATGTTTGAGACATGCTTAACACACGTTTAGACATCTAGAAATGATTTGGCGACATGCTTCCTCTCCATGGATCGTCGTCCACAAAGCAAGGAAGGGCGTCCGCCAGCTCTTCCTCCAGCGAAGCCACGCCTCGGGCTCGAGACCGCCAGAAAGCACGACTTGGCAAACGCATGCTGCGCAGCCAGCCTCGCGGGCCCATCGAACCCCACCGCGCGCACGTTGCAGAGCGACCCCGCAGCAAGCTCGCTGGGCGACCTGGCCACCTGGCGACATCCCGACAGATAGATGCGCATCGACGCCCTAGAGGCAGCCAAGAACCCACCGCCACGACGCCGAAATCGAGGGGCGAGGGGGGAGCTCCGCTCCACAGGGGCTTCGGGGGCGAGGAGCGGGTGGCCACCAAGCCCCGAGCTGTTTCACGGCGATTCTGTGCTCGATCCACCGAGAACCTCATCGTGGAGGCGTGACGCGTGGGCGGAGGATAACGGCCGGGACGGGGCACGCTGCCTTGTACGTCACCAAGCGTGCCGAAACCGACGGGGGGAGCGCGAGCACCGCTCCCGCGGGGGTGGGGGCGAGAAGCGCGCCCTGCGCCGCGGGCTTGCGAAGGAGATCCCCCCCGCGCGGCAGCGGCCTGCACGGAGGCGCTCTGCGTCGGGCGCGGCCGGAGAGCTTCACACGGGCCCCTTGGCGCCGTCGAGGGCGGGAGGACGCAGCGCGCACCCGGGCCGTAGGTCGGCCCTCGGCTGCCCTGGCAGGCGCTCTCGCGGCGGGCAGCCAGCGAGGGGCGCCCCAAGAGACAACCTTCCTCCTCCTCCTCCTCCTCCTCCTCCTCCTCCTCCTCCTCCTCCTCCTCCTCCTCCTCCTCCTCCTCCTCCTCCCTCCTCCTCCTCCTCCTCCTCCTCCTCCCTCCTCCTCCTCCTCCTCCTCCTCCTCCTCCTCTCCTCCTCCTCCTCCTCCTCCTCCTCCTCCTCCTCCTCCTCCTCCTCCCTCCCTCCTCCTCCCTCTCCTCCTCCTCCTCCTCCTCCTCCTCCTCCTCCTCCTCCTCCTCCTCCTCCTCCTCCTCCTCCTCCTCCTCCTCCTCCTCCTCCTCCTCCTCTGTGACCAGCGCACTCGCGGAGCGATCAGACATATCGGGTCGGGCGAAAGGGGGGGATAGCAAAGGGGGGGTTTGAGAATCAGCTCATGTAGCTGAGTTCCCTGGCGCCTCCCGGCGCCGGAGGCGGCTCATGTATCGAGGAATGGGCCCCTCGGTGAGGCCGAAACCAGCTGCATGCAGCAAATTTCGTAACCCCCCCTTTCCCAATCCCCCCTTTCGTCCGGCCCGAACACAAGCTCCACACCTAGCAGCTGATGATGACAGGGCGGGGAGGAACCCAGAAGGCGCGGAAGGTAGCGAACTCGGCGCATTCGCCCATGTTCCTCAATGGGCATCCTGCCCGCTCCAAACGGCACATCCTGGTACCTGAGAAGCTGGCCTTCCCCCCGATTTCTGCAAGGAAGGCTTTGTGCACCATGGTCGATGAACTCAGGGGCAACGCGCAGCTTGGCTTAGGTCGGGCATGTCCCCCTACAGGCGGATGTAGCAAGAGAAAAGAATACCCCAAACGCATTCGAAGAATGACAACAATACAAACAAAATCGTCCCTGGACTATGTTTTGACTATTTTTGAATATTCCTCCTGTAGAGGAGGCAACGCGAAGCTTGGCGTGCAAAATGGCGCAGTTGTGGGGGGCCACGTGCCCAGCCACATAGAGGAAGCCTGGAAACGCCGAGCGCCTCAGCATAGAAAGTATTCTTGGCCAGGGACGCGAAGCGGTGGGCACGACAACTTTATACGGATGTGCCTGATGGCCCCCGGGTCCGACATGCATCGAAGGTGAAGCTCAGAGGAAAAAACACCCAGATCCTGAATGACTGCTCCTGGCACTTCTGAGTGCGAACAACAGCCTCTGGCACCCGAAGCAGCTCAGAAAAGACAGGTGGGAGAGACAGCCCGAAATGACTTGGGCGAAAAGCCGCTGACTCAGAGCCCATGAAACACGTAAGAAGTTTGATATTGCTGCCATCGGATATTACTCTTCTGCGGATGCATGCGTGAAAACACACGGTCAAGCATGAAACGTGAGGCGTCCATGAAATCATGCACCTTCGTATTCATGATGGTCGTAGTGAGATCACCCATATACGAAACAGAGTTGTGTGGGTGGCTTTGATCTTGGTAAAAAAAAAGGCAACAAAGACAGCACAGGAGGAAGGCCCACCGCGATAGCACACAAGGCGGCTCGCTGCAAGGCGTATACGGCCCCTTTCCGGGTGCCGGAAACCTCAATGCTAAAGATGCCCGAAGCAAGCACCGTGCCTGGACTGGAGCCCAAGTCTGGGAGAGTAGGGGTCGAAGCATCAAGGATCTTCCACAATGAGCTCCGCTGCGACTCCTTAAGCAAAGCCGCCACAGCTGGCACATCCACACACTGGTCGAGAACGCTCTCGGATTGCGACGAAGCCCTGAACCCAACGAGAAGAAACTGCTGGGATAAACAGCTTGGAAAGGGTGTCCTCCAACAGGTCCCCTATCAGCGGAAGCTGCAGGGCGATCTACATAAGAGCAGTGCAGAAGGCTGGATCAAGGTCCAAAGAAAAGGTGTCAGCTGCTACGCTGAAGCCTCGCCGCCACAGCAGCCAAGGACCTGACGCGGTGGATCGCCTGGGGTGTAGGGACCAGGGCGGCCTCCACACTGGATGACAAGCAGCCTCCACTGGAGATGCTTCTAGTTGTTGTGCAGTTGATCTCTCAACATGTGTTTTATGCTGTGTTCCATCTTCTCATGTGTTTCACTCTTCAGGGTGTTTGTAATGCTCATGTTCAGATGTGTTTATGGTGTTTCCAGTCTTCGTGTTCATATTGTGTTGTCTGGCTTCTCATTCTCAAGGGATCCCCACGCCGTGCCCCCAACCTGCTTTATGGTGCAGCTTGCCAGTCACACTGGCCCAGAGAATCCGTCGACCCTGCCGGCGTGTGTGAGGGGCTCGTCTGTTCGAGCCGTCGTCCCCGTCAGCCGTCGTCCCCGTCGCCCCCCTTTTGCCGCACCCTCCTCCTCAAGCCTGTCAGCGAGAGGAACAGCTGGCCGTGTCGCAATCGAGTCGGAGGGAGGCCCCGCCCCCTTGGATCCCTCCCCCGTGGGGGAGCCGAAGGGAAGCCCCGTCCCGCTGATCCTTCCCCCGTCGGGGCGAGGGGGTCCCGGGGAGGGGGGGAGGTGGGGGGGGGGGGAGGGGTCGGGTTAGGTCGGGCATGCCCCCCTAATTACAGGGGGATTCTCGATGAAGAAGTAAACAGACTCAGAAAATACCCAAGAATGGTTCAACAATGCTCCAAGAATCGTCCCACACTATATTTGGACTATTTTTGAATGTTCGTCCTGTAGAGGGACACGCCTGACGTAAGGGTAGGGGGAGGGGTCAGATGCGCATCCCCCCTGGGGGTCTCAGACAATAACGAACACGGCAGGCCAAGGAGTGCCCCAAGAGGCCCCTGAGCCGATCCAAGAGGGCCCCCAAATCGCCAAACTGTCGGTCCCAAGCGCCTTCACGCCCCTCCCGGCTGCCCAGGAAGCCTCCAAGACGCCCCAAGAAGCCTCCATGAGCACTCCCGAGAAGGGCCCCACGAGGCAAAATCAGCTGTTTCCCCTTCTGTTTTTTGTTCTAAAAAAACAACGAATTGGGGCGTTCTCGCCTTTTCCCCTCCCCGCCGCTCCAAGAAGGCCCAGGAGGCCCCCAAGATGGCCCCAAGACGACCCAAGAGGCCTCCAAGAGGACCTCCAAACAACCCAAGAGGACCCCAAGAGGACCCCAAGACACCCCACAACGCCTCCAAGGCGGCCCAAGAGGCCCCCCAAAGACGGCTCTAAGAGCGTGCCCAGACGGGGGAACCGAACTGACACTTCGAGCCCTCGGCCCCGAAGCAACTAGCGGCTCAGCGAAGGGCGGAGCAGGAGGGAGAGGAGAGTTCGGGGGGCCGGCTCCAGGTGGCTCTCAGGCCCAGGCACGCCAGAGGGGGTGAGAGGGGCTTGGCTGTCCCCCGCCACCAGAGGAGGAGGGGGAGGAGGGGGAGGAGGGGGAGGAGGAGGAGGAGGAGGAGGAGGAGGAGGAGGAGGAGGAGGAGGAGGAGGAGAAAGGAGGAGAAGGAGGTGGAAGAGGAGGGAGGAGGAGGAGGAGGAGGAGGGAGGAGGCGGAGGAGGAAGGGAGGAGGAGGATGGAGGAGGAGGAGGAGGAGGAGGAGGAGGAGGAGGAGGAGGAGGAGGAGGAGGAGGAGCAGGAGGAGGAGGAGGAGGAGGAGGCGGGGGGGGAGAGGGAGGATGGGGAGGAGGGAGGGCCAGTTGAGACACCCGCGGCACTCCTGCCCAGCCCCAATCCGCTCAGAATCGGTCCCCCGAAACCTCTGTCGGGTGCCCCCCTGGCCCGTTTCTGTATCGTCCCTGAACGTGGTTCCTGGGGAGGAGGATTCCAGGCAGGCTACATCCCTTGTCGCCATGGCTGGTTTCGAAGACTCGTCGCTCCAGGTCGGTCCTCCTTCCGCCCGTGTCCGAGGCGGGGTATTAAAAGTCGGCATTCGCTGCCGAGGCAGTCTCGCTTGCTCCCGCGGGGGCTCGCAGGGGCCTTCTGAGGTTCCCCTCTTCTGTTGCTCGCAGGCGGCGTCTCTGTGGCGCCAGGGGTCCCAGGGCTCCCGTGGTGGTTCGCAGAGGTTCTCTGAGGGCCCCGTCGCAGTTGAGGTGGCGCCTCGGTGCCGAGCGTGGTGCCCCAGGAGGGTGCTTGGTAGGACATTGCGTCGTCTCCAGGCCGTGGGCTTGTTGCAGGCAGTGGGCTTGTTGCTGGCGTCGCCATGCTTTTGCGCCAGAAGCTCGCCCGTGCTTTGGAGCTCGGCCAGAACGACCAGATCGAGGCGCTTTTGTGCAAACTTGACAGGGACGTGCTGCAGGACGCCAAGTTCCAGGTCTCGCGGCGCGCGGAGGAGGTCAGCTAGGCGACCGCGAAGCAGCCCGCCGCTGCCGGCGGCAAGGCCGGGGCGCCCAAGGGCGACAAGCATGGCGGCAAGGGCGGCGGCGGCGCCAAGACCGCTCCTGCCCCGGCGTCGCCTGTGCTGCAGCGCTCCAGGAGCCCGGCGGCAGGCAAGAAGCCGAAGGGCGTGGGCGCCGGGGGCAAGCAGCGCGAGCAGAAGTGGGAGCAGACTTGGGGCAAGTCGCAGCACTGGAAGCAGTCTGACCAGAAGTGGCCGCAATGGTGAGAGGACTGGGAGAGTGCACCCAGCGACGCGTCTTCCGACGTGGAGGGGCTCTCGGAGAGCCCCGCTGGCGCTTCGGGCGTCGGGCACGCTTCGGTGCGCTCCGAGCTGCAGCGGGTGCGTTTTTGCAAACCTCTTCCGGTTCTGGGGGCGAGTGCCCCTTGCGCCACCTCGACTGGGCGCTGCGCCTCCCAATGTGCTCCGGGTTGTTGGAGACACCCGAGGCGTACAGGTTAGCTATGAATTGGCATTGTGCCGACCCTATAGTGCAGTCGTTGATTTCAGAACCCGCCAGCTGGCATATTGGCAACATCGCCAGCGCGTGATGGCCCCAGTGTGGCAGACTCAATACGCGAGTCTCCCCGCCCACGTGCGGTCCATCCTGGGGCCAGAAAAGAATCTGGTGCTGCTCGCCGAGATGTTGAAGGCGGCCGGCTCGCCAGACTTGACATTGGCTATGGATCTGGCGCGCGGTTTCCCTCTCGTCGGGGAGATGCCGCGCAGCGGCGCCGTGCGCCCGTGCACTCCGGGGCCCAGGGAGTCCCCGGGGCGGCTCCTCGTGGGCGCGCCGGAAAAGAACGAGCGCATCCTTAGGAGAATCAGGGCAGCAGGGCATTCGGACGCTAACGTGGCCGAGGCCCTGCGCGACCGCGCGCGCGCCGAAGTGGAGGCTGGCCAGGCCTGCTGCCGCCCGCCGCCGCCGGGCCTCGCTGGCGTCGTGCTGTCGCCGCGATTCGGCCCCGACGAAGGTTGGCGCGTCGTGGGCGGTTGGCGGTCCCGGAAGGCACGGGCCATCGACAACCTCACAGCCTCTGGGGTCAACGCCACGGCCGCGGCGCACGAGAGCATCGCGCATGACACGCTGGACCGTTTGGTGGCCGCTGTCCAATCCCTGGCCGCAGGCGGAGCCAGCGTGGAGCACGTGCGCTTCCGGAAGGACGAGGTGTGCGTTGCATACATAAGACTCTCCCAAAGTGCACCAGGGCCACATGTCGTTTGCAGCCGCCGTAACGGCTGACTCGGCGGAGCGGGGCTCGTTCCTGCAGCTGCTTTATTGCCCATTTGGGGCCAAGGCGAGTGCCCACGCGTGGCAGCGCTTAGGTCTGGCCTTCCAGCGCTTTCCGTTGTACCTGCTTCGCATAGTGTACCCGCGCTTCGTGGACGATTTTTTCGGGGCGGATGCGGACAGCGCTCTGCCCGGAGATGGCGCGGTCTCCAGTGCCCCCTTGGCGCGCCTGGTCATCCAGGAGCTGCTTGGGCGGCGGCTTGACCCTCAAAAGTCGGTCACGGCTGCTCGCAGCTTTGTAGCGCTCGGCGTGAGCGTCTCTAGACGCAGCGGCACGGCTGCTGCGCTTTGTCGTAGTGGCTGGCAGAGATTTCTGGCATTCTCGAGAGCCAGAGGCTCACGCCAGCAGGCGCGCAGAAACTGGCGGGGCGGCTGAGCTGGGGAGCCGCGGAGGTATTCGGAAAAAAAGTGCCCGCGTGTACCTGGCGCCACTCTTCCGGCATGCTTGCGGCAGCAGCAGTCTGATGCCAGCGCGCCTGGTCAGGGCGCTGGACGCATCCCCGGAGGAGCATACCACTGGAGCCGTCCGCCAAACTGCACCTGGTGGTTTACACGGACGCAACAGGTGCAGGCACGTTGGCTTGGGTCGCGGCGCTTGCAGGTCAGCGCTTGTTTTCGTCTGCGTTCGCGCCCCGCTGGCTCACCCAGTGGGCGTGCTTCCGTAGGCAGCAGATTGCCACGTGGGAGCTGGTCGCCGCCGTTTGTGCTTTGTGGTATTTCTTTGAATCTGTCGCGGGCGCCGGCAGCCTCGACATCGTGCTGTTCATTGATTCGTCGGTGGCGCTGGGCACGCTGCTTCGCGGCTGCTCGCGCCAGCTGCACTGGAACGAGGCAGTGTCCGGCATCTGGTTCGCAGCGGCGGACCAAGGCCATATTTGGAATATTTTTCGAGTGCTCTCGCACCTCAACGTTGCAGATTGGCCTGCCTGGGAAGAGCGGAAAGCCACATAAATGCAGCAGTTGACGGCCAGTGGCTTTAGTCGGGTCGTTCGGACCAAGCCGCCAGTGGATTTTTTGGGGGTACGAGCACGCGGGGGAGCAGCGCGATGCGCCAGGAGAAAACGATGGAAAAAGGAGCTGGTCTATCGTCCATTGATCGTTGTCGGTCAGCGTGCCGCCGTGGCGTTCTCTGCGGTTTCCAGGGGCCCTCTCAGTGGCTTTAAACGGGAGGGCCGCGCGCGTCTCGCAATCCGTCCAGGGGCAACTTTGGACTTCGGGCGCCCGGGGCGCCCCGACGCGCCGTGCGCGCCACCATCCGTAGCCATCTCGGCCCAAGATGGACCGGAAACGTTTGCGGGGGAAGATGGCGGCCCGGCTCTGGCCCCGCGCGCGTTGCCGGCAAGCCTGGCTGCGCCGCCACTGGCCCCGCCGGACCTGAGCGAGTGGTTCGCCACCAGCGGTGCTCAGGCGCGCGCCTCCTGAGTGCCATCCGCAGTCGCCCCATTGCGTCTTGGGGGAGCTGGCTGCTGGCGGCGCCGTCGATGGAACAGATTTTTCCGGTTTGGCCGTCCAGGAACTGAAGGAGGTGTGGCCGTGCCTCCGCGACCTCCGAGACGAGTTCGTGGCGGCCTTGTGCACCGGGTCGGCCCGCCCCGCGGCGGGGGCGCCCTCTGCTCAAGCAGGAGCCCGCGTTCCGCGGGCCGCGCCCGCGCCGCCGCCTGGCGGAGCGCCCGGGGCAGGTAATCAATCAGGCGCAACTGGGGGACAAGGCGCCGGATTCGGGACTTGCTGCAGAGGTCGGCGACGCGGCGTTGGCGGCGCTCGGGTTCCTCGCCGCAGCACGCCTCCGGCGCGAGGTCGTGGCGCTTGGGGAACTGGCGGACGCGGTGCAAGACTTGGGCCGCGTCACGCCGGAGGAACTGCTCCATGCGTGGGAGAAGCGCCACGGGGTCACTCCCAGCACCCCCCGGGAACGCTCGCCCGTATCAGGCACGAGGTGGCAGGGTTCATGGCAACGCAGGAACTCCTCAGGCGCGAGTTCCTTGCGTGGCATCGCAACGTATACAAGTATGCCTCTCCAGTGCGCCTGTGGGGGCAAGTGGCCCGGAACCTCGGGGTGCAACCCTGGCCCCCAGCGGAGCCTGTGCTGGGGGCGTTCGCTTTTGCAGTGCAGAACGGGGCCAGTCTGACGACGTACTGCACGCGGATCCGCGCCGTGCTCAGGCTGCTCCACATGGCGCTGGGGTGCTTGGAGGACACGTCATGCTTGGCGCGCGGGGTGAGCAAGGCACCGGTGGTCACCCGGCGTTACCGGGCGGGGGGGTTCGGCGCGCGCAGCACGTCCGGGAGGTGCTGGGCGACCCTGCGACGGCGGATGCCTTCGTGGTGGCCAGGCAGTTCTGCTTCCGTTTCGCTTCCGAGCTGGTGCCCCTGCAAGCAGACGGGCCCCACTCCAAGGTGGTCCTGTCCGCGGACCGCCGACGGCGAGCGTGCATCTGCATACATAGGCGCAAGACGTGCGCGGATCCGAGACAACGGTCGTGTCCAGGCGGTGCATTTGCGCCCTGCAGTCACGGCAACTTTGCGGAGTGTGCGTGCTTCGTGGCCGTGTTCAGACAGGCCGGGTGTTCCCGGCGCTGTCCTGCAGGCACGCCCTGTCCCAGCTGAAGGTTGTGGCGCTGGCGTTGGGGTTCGAGCGAGCCGCAGAATGGGGCACGCATGCCTTTCGCAGCGGCTGGGCCGACGAGTGCCTGGCTGCCATGGGCGTCCCGGCGCTGTTCCACAGCGGGGGATGGCGCGGGGTGGCCGCCTTCGGTTACGCCTCGGCGGCGTCGCGGAGCGCGGCGACTGCGGCGGAGTGGCTCGTCAAGTTCTCGGAGTGGTCTGCGTCCGAGGAGGCGCCCTTGCCCTGAGCCAGACAGAAAAGGACGGCTCTTGCGTTGGTCCGCTTCGCCTGCGCATAAGGCTGGCGCCTTCCATTCCGCCGTTCCCGGGCGCCCTCCGCGGCGTCGCGTTCAGTGTTGCGGCAGGCGGATGCTGCGGTCACGTCGCCAGCAGTGGGGTTGTGGCCTGGGTCGCCGTGAGCCCCAGCAGTGGGTCTCGAGTTTTCTGCGAGGGTCTCTCGAACGCCCCAGGCTGACCGCACCGAGCGTGTTGCCCAAAGGTCCGTGCGGGCGCACCCACCAGCCCTCTGGGCGCAGGTGGTCTAGGGCGTTTCCTTTTCCAACCTCCTTCCTTTCCCTGCTTGGGATGTTTACCTCCCCCCTTCCATGCGTTTGGACGGGGGGGGGCCCGACCCATAGCAGCGTCCAAAATGGCCCAAGATTGCTCCAAGAGGGCCTCAGAGAGCGCAAGATGGCCTCCAAGATGGCCAAAGATAGCGGTAGATGGGTCAAGATAGTCTGCAACACACGTCCAAGAGGCCTCAAGACGGTCCCAAGACGATTGAAGGTGCTGTCCGAGGCCCCCGATGACCCCCCAAGAAGCCAAAATTCCTCGAACATTTGAGGAACAAATGTTTGTTTGCCGTCTCGCCGTTTCGCCTCCGATGGGCTCTTGAAGCCTCAAGATGGCCCCAGGACGGTCCAAGATAGCCCCAAGAGGGGCCCAAAAGGGCCCCAAGACGGCCTCAAGAGCGCCCCAAGAGCGGGCCAAGAGGGCCCCAGGACGGCACTTTTGAACCTCCGATGGGGGGGTCCGAATTAAAGGCCTCCCTCTTTTTAGGGGCCTCCCGAAAGAGCCCAAGAAGGCCCCCAGACCCCCCGAAAGAGCCCCAAGAGGGCCCCAAGACGCCCCAAAAGAGCCCCAAGAGGGCTCCAATAAGGCCCTAAGAGGACCTCAAGAGTGTCCCAAGAAAGAGCTCCAGGAGGGCCCCAAGAGGGTCCCAAGAGAACCCCAAGAGAGCCCCAAGATGGCTCTAAGTTTCGAAACGCACGCGAGCTTAAGATACAAATCGGTGCAACAGCCATTACGAGTCATCGAAACACCCCATCACCCCTCATCGAAGCACCATCGTAGCTTGCACTGATTTCCAGCTGAAACTTCAATGCGGGAAGCTATGTGTGATCCTTGTTTTCCCGAAGACTGCTGCGCGACTGCATGCGTCCTGCCGCCCCTGATTCACCAACTCCCCTGCTGATCGTTTCTGAAAGGCTGGTGGGGATACATTTTAGTCAGCGGCCGCGGGCGGGCGCGCCAGCGGCGAGTCCAGTCAAAGCGGGGCACGCAACGACGAATTAACCTGAAGCGGCGGGGCGAAGCCTCACGCAGCAGTGGAAGGGGCTGGCTGTAGCTGAATACAAATACTGACAAGGTGCACGTATGCAATGCGTCGGAAGCTGCAGGAAGTCGGGAAGACCGGCGACAAAGGACAGCAGCAGACGTGTAATTAGATGCAAGGGCGTAAGCCCCCAGACTACTGCAGGTACCAGGGCTGCCGCAGCCAAGGGAACCGACTGACGGAGGTCGACTGGTGGGGATACTTTTTTTTGGTCGCGGCCGCGAGCGAAGAGCGCAGGCGGCGAACAGGGTGTCCGGGCCGACGGGCAAGCCTAATTAGCTACTGAGCGCGACACAAGCCAGCCGGACCAGCTCACAAGGCGGCAGCTGGGGCAACAGGGCAGTGGCTGGCTGGCTGATCTGGGACGCCCAGGGAAGCTCGAGCAACGTGCAGCCCAGAGCAAAATGCCAGGGAATTCTGTGTTACGCGCTGCGGCGTCAGACCACAAATGTGGAGGTGCAAGCTGAGACAGGTGGGTGACCTGCACGTGCGATCCTCTCATGCTGGGTGGGCGTTCAGGCAAAAAGAACGATGGGCGAGTCGCCAGTGGGGCGCCAGGCCCAGGGCCGTCCCAGCGGCGTGTGCGGGCTAGGGGATCTGAGCTGCCGAGGGACGTCGGAAACCTGCCTGATGAAGGGAATGAGTCCAAGGTGCTGTTGCGACTGCAGAAGGCTCAACCACTCCGGCGCGACCACAATACCCAAGGGGCCATCGTCCCGTGCCCGATGGAGGCCCGGACGTCAGTGGGCCGGCCCCTCCAACAACGGCACAGAGCCGACGCCAGGTGGACAGTAGGAGAAAGCCAGGCTGGCGTGGTGAACGTCGCCAGCGAGGCAGGGGGATCCAGGGAGGGCGCTGCGTGAGGCCAAGCTGGCGGGAGAGAAAAAACGCCAGCCAGGTGGGGCGTCCAGGGTGGAACTGCACGGCAGCTGCCGCCTGATGTAC
>CAUYUJ010003945.1:0-12500 GCA_963575745.1 Prorocentrum cordatum
ATTCAGGCTTGACGAGCCCAACAGTGACGACAGTTACAGGGTTCCGATGACCCGCTCGGATTACCAACATGATCTGCGGGCCCCATAGGGAGGGGGCTCCCGCTTGAGCCTTCCTCAGAATTCACTCACAGACGAGGCTCCCGCCTGAGACTTCCTTCATATTCAGGCTTGAGGAGCCCAAAAGTGACGACAGTTACAGGGTTCCGATGACCTGCTCGGATTACCAACATAATCTGCGGGCCCCATAGGGAGGGAGCTCCCGCCTGAGACTTCCTCCCAATTCACTCACAGACGAGGCTCCCGCCTGAGACTTCCTCCATTTTCAGTCCTGGGGAGCCCAAAAGTGACGACAGTTACAGGGTTCCGATGACCCGCTCGGATTACCAACATGATCTGCGGGCCCCATAGGGAGGGGGCTCCCGCCTGAGACTTCCTCACACTTTACTCAACGATGATGAGGATGTGGATGATGAGTGGTGGTGAAGATGAGTGGTGAAGAGGATGATGATTGATTGTGGGTGGTGGTGGCGATGATGATGTTTGAATGAGGATGATGCCGATACCGATGATGACGATGATGTTCGTGAGCGTGTGAGAGAGTGCGAGTGATGATGGTGTGTGTGTGAATGAGTGCGAGGAGAAGAGGGGGTGAGTGAGATCTCTCTCCTGCGCGGGGGTGTGCAGAGAAAACAAGAACCCCACTTTGGATGTGGGGAATTATTGGTTTCGCGTGAAACCTTTCCATCTAAGTGACCGCATACATACACTAAAATCAAATTATTAGTGTTGGTAGTGATACCGTTGACCGCGAGTTGACATGCCAGGCGCACACACGCACGCATGCGCACACGCGCACATGCGCACGTGCACGCGCTCAGAATCAATTCCGTTGGTAGTGAAATGTTTGATCGCGTGTTAAGAGGTCGGAAGCGCTCACGCACGCGCGCGCACGGACACGCGCACGCGCACGCGCTGAGGATCGGGTTCGGGCTTGGGCTCGAACTCGCTCGGGCATGCACGCGCGAGCACGCACGCGCGCGCGCACGGCGCACGCGCACGCGAACTACGCCCAGTTGAAAGCGAGGCGTGGTTGCAATGAAAGGACCCCGCCCCCGTGCCGCGCCCCACTCCCTTCCCCCGGCCCGATGTTACAGGCCTCACGCGGGATGAGACTCCAGCGCCCAAGTTTCACGAAGGAAGGTGGCTCCAGCAGCTTGTGCAAACGAAAGACTGGGCTCCAGCACACACTGCTTTACAAAGGGCTGTGGCGCCAGCTGCCCACGGCGCAGGCTCGAGCACACAAGTTCTACGAGGAATCGTCGTTCCAACAAGTACTGCCTGTAAGAAAGGCGGGCTGTCGCCTGAAAGGGCAGCTAGAACGACCCGCGCCCCAACCACGAACACACGTACAGTCCGTTAAACACTGCACTTGCAAAACATTCAATTGAGTGGCCAGTCAGGTGAATAGTATTGGTAGTGATGTGGGTTGCTCGCATGTTGACAGATCGGAGGCGCACACGCAAGCACGCGCACATGCGCACGCGCACGCGCTCAGGATCAATATAGTTGGCAGTTAAAAATGTTTGATCACGTGTTAACATATCGGAAGCATACACGCACGCGCACGCGCGTTCGCGCACGCGCACGCGCTCAGGATCGGGCTCGGGCTCAAGCTCGCGCTCGAGCTCGGGCTCGGGCTCGGGCTTGCTCGGGCATGCACGCGCGCGCGAACTACGCCGTTTGAAAGCGGGGCGTGGCTTCAATGCTGGGATCTTCGCCCCCGGGCCCCGCCCCCCTCTTCCCCCTGCCGAATTGCTATGTTTAAATCCTTAGACGGGGTGAGGTTCCAGCGCCCGTTTTGTTCGAGGGAAAGTGGCTCCAGCAGCTTATGCCGGCAAGGACGTTGGTCTCCAGCACCCTTTGTTTCACAAGGGACTGGCTCCAGCACCCCACGGCGTGGGCTCTGGCACACAGTCTCTACGTAGGGAAGTCGCTCCAGCAGAGCATGCCCGTCAGAAGGGCGGGCTGTCGCCTGAAAGAGCAGTTAGAGCGACCCGCGACCCAGCCACGAACACACTTACCCATCGGTCGTTGAAAGTAGGTATTTTGGGATTCCCAGATTCCGAGCTACTTTCAGCGCCTTCCTACTTCAAGAGTCCAGCGGTTTTCCTTCTTCCTTCCTCTTCAGGAGGCGTGCGGAAACCCAATCTATTTCCAACGCCTTCCTACTTCATGTTTCTACCTACTTCTTCCGACCGATGGGTACAGCCCGTCAAACACTTCACTGGCAAGAGATGCACCTACTTGTAATGCTACAGCTGCACGGATGGAGGACGACGCCTTTTGAAACCGCGTCGAGGGGAACCCAGCCGTGCCGACTAGAGCCTTCACGGAGGCCCGCGGCGACGAGAAGCGCACTTCATCATCGTTCCCCTCCACCTCCTGCTTCTCCTCCTCCTCCTCCTCCTCCGCCTCCTCCTCCACTTGCCCACCTCCTCATCTTCTTCCCCCTCTCCTCCTCCTCCTCCTCCTCCTCCTCCTCCTCCTCCTCCTCCTCCTCCTCCTCCTCATCATCATCATCATCATCATCATCATCATCATCATCATCATCATCATCATCATCATCATCTCATCATCATCATCATCCTCATCCTCATCCTCATCCTCATCCATCATCCTGATCCTGATCCTTCTCCTTCTCCTCTTCCTCCTCCTCCTCCTCCTCCCTGCCTTCTCCTCCTATTCCTCCTTCTCCTCCTCCTCCCCCTCCTCCTCCTCCTCCTCCTCCTCCTCCTCCTCCTCCTCCTCCTCACCATTACTCCAGGAGTTCGGCAGAGAGCTGGTCGGCCGGATACCCGGCCTGGTGGCCCGTTGGTTGAGGATCGCGTTGCCCCCTTTTGCAGGAGGAGGGGGAGGAGCAGGAGGAGGAGGAGGACGAGGAGGAGGAGGAGGAGGCGGAGGAGGAGCATGGAGAGGTGTCGCCTGTCCCCCTCCCCCCCTCCCGAGGTGCATCATGGTGACCGTGCGTCTTCCCTTCCTCTTTCTCTTTGCCTCTTGTTTTTCCCAACCATCCTGTGGTGTTGGGTCCTCGTTTTAAAGAGACGGTCCCCGCGTTCTCCTTCTCTCCTCCTCCTCCCCCTCCTTCCTACCGTCCGCATGCGTCCCGCACACCCAGTACAGCGTTTCGTGTCCCTCCTCCCCCTCCTGCCTGCGTTTCACCCACCCAGTACAACGTTTCGTGGCCCCATAGAGAGCCCCACCGAAGGTCCTAGTGCTACCGTCCGCATGCGTCCCGCACACCCAGTACAGCGCTTCGTGGCCCCATAGGGTGCCCCACCGAAGGTCCCAGTGCTACCGTCCGCATGCGTCCCGCACACCCAGTACAGCGTTTCGTGGCCCCATAGAGAGCCCCACCGAAGGTCCCACCACACCCAGTACAGCGCTTCATGGCCCCATAGGGAGCTCCACCGAAGGTACCAGTGCTACTGTCCGCATGCGTCCCGCACACCCAGTACAGCGTTTCGTGTCCCTCCTCCCCCTCCTCCCTGCGTTTCACCCACCCAGTACAGCGTTTCGTGGCCCCATAGGGAGCCCCACCGAAGGTCCCAGTGCTACCGTCCGCATGCGTCCCGCACGCCCAGTACAGCGTTCCGTGGCCCCATAAGGGAGCCCCACCGAAGGTCCCAGCGCTACCGTCCGTATGCGTCCCGTACACCCAGTACAACGTTTCGTGGCCCCATAGGGAGCTCCTCCGGAGGCCCCAGTGCCCCCGTCCGCATGCGTCCCGGAAGGCCAATTTCGCATTTTCACCCACCCAGTGCAGCGTTTCGTGGCCCCATAGGGGCTCCAACCAAGCCACCGTCCGTATGCGTCTGGGAAATGTAATTTGGCATTTTCACCCGCGCAGTGCACCGAAGCCCCCAGTGGGACCGTCCGCATGCGTCCCGGAACCCCAATTTGGCATTTTCACTCGCTCAGTAGAGCGCTTCGTGGCCCCACAGGGAGCTCCAACGAAGCCCTCAGTGGGACCGTCCGCACGCGTCCCGGAAACCCAATTCGGCACACCACCCACGCAGTACAGCGTTCCCCCCCGCCCAGTGCAGCGCTTCGTGGCCCCATTGGGAGCTCCACCGAAGCAGACATTCACAATTACGGCACCCACAACTGCATATGGTTGGGACCTTAGCCAGGATAAATGTTCGCCCTCCCCCTTCGGGTCGCGGGGGGGCTCTCGAGGGCATCGGCGCTTCGACGCGAAGTCGTCCGCATCACCGAGTCACCGATGGGGAGGTGGAGGGGGCGCCGTCCGCCCACAGGCAAGAGGAGGAGGGGGAGGAGGAGGAGGAGGAGGAGGAGAAGGAGGAGGAGGAGGAGGAGGAGGAGGAGGAGGAGGGAGGAGGAGGAGGAGGGGGAGGAGGAGGAGGAGGAGGAGGAGGAGGAGGAGGAGGAGGAGGGGGAGGAGGAGGAGGTGGAGGCGGGAGGGGAAGCGGCAGCAACAGGGGCGCCGGAGCTGCGGCGTGACGTCACGCCTACGATGTGCGCTTCGGAGTATAATGTGCGCTTCGTTTTTGTCGCCGCAGCAGCAGGAGGAGAACCAGAGCAAAGCCAAGATGCATCCATGATGCTGCAACACGCCCTGGCGTCCCAAGGCCCCTTCCCCGTAGTCTTTGCAAGGATGCGAAAGGAGTTCTTTATCACCACGGGAGACGCCATCTGGCAGCAGCCCCTGACTGATCATGAAGTGCCATGCGCCCTCCTGGGTGTGTGAAGAACAGGGACAGAAAGTTCATAGACGTGTCCAGTGAAAGCCCCGCTTTTCAAAAGTGCCGCAGTCCACCCGCGCAGCCATTGCACAAGTGTTCAATCCGCACGCGCGTTGTGTGATATCACACAGTAAGAACCTCAATGTGACAACGAATAACCATCCATCCTCAGAGATGCTGCACACCTGCCATCTTGTTATGGCCTCCGGCCAGTGCCGCCGATCCCAGGGGGCTCCAGATTCGGTGATCTTGGAGTCGTCGGGGACGCTGTTTGGGAGGGAGGGCGCTCTTGGAGTCGTCAGGGACGCTTTTTGGAGCTGACGTGCCTTCTGGGGGGGTGCCTGGAGCGGTCCCGGGGGGGTCCTGGGAGGGTTTCGAGGGGAGGGTCCTGGGGGCGGTAGCGGCTAGATCTGCGGGGGGTCCCTGGGACCCCCCGAAACATCTTGGGGATGCGCAAACCATGAAGAAAACGCCAGATGGGGGACCGCCCCCCTCCCTCCCCTACCCCCCTTCCCCTGGGGGGTCCGGGGAGGTTTCCGAGGGGAGAGTCCTGGGGGGGGGTCCCTAGTACCCCCCGAAACGTCCCTCCCCCCCTTCCCCGGCAGAGCCACCCCGGCGACCTCCCCCAAGCAGAGCTGAAGCTCTTGCCTAGGCTCAGAGCTGAAGCTCTTGCTGAGGCTCCTTGTAGTTCACACGCCGGATCGACGAATTTTTAGCCAAGTTCGATGAAGTCTCGAGCAAGCGCCACAGCCTGAAAACAAACCGCCCCAGACAGACATATACACACACACACACACGTGGCAACGCTATGAAAGGTTAAAACGGATACGCGCAACGTTAAGGCGAGAACCAGTAATTGAAAATTGTTCGTCTTCTTCCCGAGATACATGCAGGAACGTTTGAGGCGAATGCGCGCGGCGATTAAGCATGATTCGGCGAGCTTGCATTGTTGCGTCCATGCCATCTGCCCTCCATCCGTTTGGCTGTTGGAAATGCTTAAGACGACCGCACGCGGCGCGGAGGTCGGAGCAGTCGTCCGAAAAAAAGTCCGCTCTCGTTCACGCGAGCGTCGGGAATTGCCACGACGAAGGTGCGCGGCGCAAAGGCGTGAGTCACCTTCTGGGAGCACTTCTTCCCCAGCGCTGACATGATCCGAGACCTGTAAAGCCGCATGTACCCAGCGCTGAGATCCATCTGTCGCAAGTTGCCCACCCTGCGTGGTCACACATGCTGGATCCGCTTAAGACGAACGCGAGGGGTCGTGAAGGCCCGAGCCACGCTTTGAAAACAGTTCGGCATCCGCTCTTGCATACACTGGGAATTGTTAGGGCGAGTGTGCGCGGCGTTGCTGCATATCCTTTTGGGGAAACGGATCGCATTCACCACTGAATTGCCGGGTTGGTTACAACGATTGTGCGCGGCGTTCAGGCGAGACCGACATTTTGAAAACAACCCTTTCCATACGTGCATTCAACGAAAATTGCAAGGCTCGAGGTCATAAGTTGCATGGAAGTCCAAGGTGAAACGACCTGCCCGCTCTATTGACAAGCCCAGTGGTGCAACGAGGGAAGGCTCTTCCCCAAATCTTAGGTGGGAGATTATTCTTATTAGTGGGGCGCCTCCGCAACACTTTCCTCCTCCCGCCTCCTCCTTCGCATCATCACCCACAGTGGTTCATGCCCCGAGCCTTTCGTATTCAGAGCAGCTCCTACTCAGAATCGCTCGAACCCAAGACCCCTTCACTCTCAGACTCGCTCACATTCTGACCCGTTCACGAGAAGGAGGAGGAGGAGGACGACGAGGACGAGGATGAGGTAAGAGGAGGATGGGGGAGGATAATGGGGAGGACGAGGAGGAGGAGGAGGAGGAGGAGGAGGAGGAGGAAGAGGAGGAGGAGGAGGAAGAGGAGGGGGAGGAGGAGGAGGAGGAGGAGGAGGAGGAGGAGGAGGAGGAGGAGGAGGAAAAGGAAAATAAAAAGAAGGAGGAGGAGGAGGAGGAGGCAGGCCACAACCCCCACGAGGTCTAGGCAGCGCGCTCTTGGGCCTCCCAAGGGGGGGGAGGGGCCGCCCCAGCCGGGGCGTTGCACGGGCACGCTCGCGTCCAGATCAGAGCGCCCGCTTGGGGGGGACACATGCGTCTGTCTGGTCTCTCAAGCAGTGGCGAAGCGTCCTGGCTCGCCTATAGCCCTACCAAACACTGTTCTAAGAAACTTTTGAGGATTCCACGAAATGTTCTTCGAACATTTCTGGCTGAGACTGTCTTGTGCTAACACACCGGGAATGCGTTCTAAGAACATTGCTTTTGTTCTTAGAACATTTTCGGGTTCAAAGAACATTTGGTGGTAGGAATATAGGATTGCCGGGACGGTCGGTCCCTGCTCAATCCTCGGAGCCCCATGATCACCACGAGGCGATCGCTAACATGGATCAAGAGAGGGCGTGGAGTATAGCGACGGGTCCCGCTTCCACGGGAAACCGCGGATTTCCGCCGCCGAGCGAGGCGGCACTGGCTGCATTTGGGGGGGGGGGGGGGGGGGGGGGGGGGGGGGGGGGGGGGGGCCCCCCGAGCCATGGATGTGGCGACCGCGCGCCAAATGCATGGATCGCGAATCCATGATAGCGCGACACCGAATGTAGCAGCATCGAACTCATGCATCCCAAGCCTCTTGGGCCTTGGACGCTCGTAAGGCCAGCAGGCGAGAGTGCCAATAGCAGTCGAAAGCTTGCGTGCGGGGCCTGGCCCTTGGGGCCACCGAGACTGCCCTGGAGAACCCCCTAAGACGGCTCCACGACGGGAACCTGCGACCATCTTGGGGCATGTTGGAAGCTTGGCCTCCGAATTTCACACCCGAGGCCTTTCAAGATTGCACGATCTAGCCGTGAACAGCCGCGAGGTCAACGACCTCTCGGCACGGCGATGGTTTTGATGTTACCTCAGCCTACATTCTGTCTCTTTGAGCATTCCCAGGAGCTTGGTTCCCTTCGAGCTGGGCGGAGGCTGCCCCCAGGTGCTGCACAACACCATCGCCCTCCTGCCGTACAGCTCCAGGGACCGGACTGCCTCCTGGGAGCGCGCCGAGCGTCAGCCTTCCAGTCCTGTGCGCCACGGGCATACAGCCAAGATGCTGGAATCTGGATCACTTTGGGCTCAGGATCTGGACGCCCGAAATGAGTACGGAAAGAATGGGTACGATGCCCAGCAGCAGTTCCTCCTCATTTTGAACAGGACTCGCTGTCCGCGCCGCCGCGGCTTGTGTCCATTGGAGACAGAAGGCCGCCCGCCCAACAGCGGCCGCTGTTGGTTTGGGACAACATTTGTTGTTGGGCATTGTACCCATTCTTTCCGTATAGTCGGGGCCCTGAAGAAGGAACCCTTTTGGTTGGGGAGGGGCTCCGCGTTCCTTAAGCGTTTCGCAGCTTGCCTCAGGCTTTCCTTTGGTTTTCGATCGGAAATCGCAGGTCAACTCATGGAAAAAAGGGGCCTCGTTCCTCATTTGGGGTTCCTTAGGTCAAGCCCCCGGGCGCCCACACAGGAGGGGGGCCTGGTTTTTGGGGGGGCCGTGCCTCAGAGCCGGGTCGGGGAGGGAGCCTCTTCGTGGCCGGAGCCTCGCCGTGGCCAGCGAAGCTCTGTCGTTCCTTATGCGGCGCTCCGCATGGGAGCACAGTGACAGAACAGCTACAGCACGTGTCTGCTTCGCCGATGTCAGTGCTAAAACGGGGCTAGGATCGGGATAAATCGCTCCAGAGCATTCCGGAGCGCTCTCAGAGCGTTCCGGAACGCTCTGGAGCGGCCGCGGCGCCCAATACATCCTCCAAACCCGCCGATTCTCAGAGATTTCGAGTTATCCCGATCCGATTTTGTCCCGATCTTCGCGTCGTTTTAAGTGCTGGAGCGTGCCTCCAATGGGCATGGTCTGGGCGCTTCCACTGCGAGCCTGGCGCACGCTGCGAGAGGCGCTGACTGGCCCTGCGAGGTCAGGGCAGTGTTCCCCCCACTCTTGTCCAACCATTTGGAGGGAGTCCTGTTGAGTGCTCCCCTTGGGTGGGCCTGTCGCGACCCGCGCCGGCAGAACTCCAGCAGAAGTCGTGCCGCAGGAATCACGGAGGCCCATTCGGCAAGTTGACTGGGAGTCCCTAAGAGGGCACCAAGACGCGCCGAGAGGCTTCCTGGGGAGCGCCATGGGCCAAAGATGACCCCACGATGGCCTCCAGATTGACCAAGAGGGCCCAATGAAGCCTCAAATTGTTTCTGAGCTGCCCCCGAGAGAGCTGATGATGCACGCTTGAAACACGAAAGCGCGTCGACCTCGGTGGCGTGCCCGGGACGGCCCTGTGCTCGGGTGTCCCTGGGCCGCGCGTTCGGGACGGCCCTCCCGAGGGGGCAGCGGGTCGATCGAGCTGACTTTTTCCTGGCCGAGCTCCACGGGGGAAAACTTAGGAACCACCAAAACGAACAGACACATAAACAAACATACGAACATGCAAACATACAAACACGACGACGACGACGACGACGACGACGACGACGACGACGACGACGACGACGACGGCGACGACAACAGGTATTCACTGCGTGGAGCTCCCCATATGCGCATCTATTAGTATGGACCTGTCCGACGCGAGTGTCCAGGCGCAAGAGTTTTCGAATATAAACGGGTTTGGGTATTGACGGTCGTGGAGCGAATCCAGCTGTGAATGGGTTGGAGCGTGAATGAGTCTCAATAGTATTAGTGCGCCTCTGCGCATGAGCCTGGGGCCTCCTGGGGCCTCTTGAAACCTCCTGGGGCTTCCTTGTGCCTCCTGGAGCAACTTGGGGCCTAGCCTACTGGGGCCTCTTGGGGCTTCCTGTGGCCTCCTGAGGCCTCCTGGAGCCTCGTGTGGCCTCCTGGGTCCTCCAGGAGCCTCCTGGAGCCTCCTGTGGCCTCCTGGGGAGGTTTCGTGCCCCAGGAGAGGCCCAATATATAGGAACAGGCGTAAAACACTTCGGTTTGGAGCCACAGGAGAGGGGCAATCTACAGGAACACATGTAAAGCACCAAGGACTCGTGCCCCAGGGCAGGCCCAATCTACAGGAACATACGTAAAACACCTAGGAGTGGACATACAGGAGAAGGACTATATATATAAGAAGAAAGGAGAGAGAGAGAGAGAGAGAGGAAAAAAAAAAAAAAAAAAAAAAAAAACGAACAAACGCAAACCACGTGGGATTGGAGCAAGTCCTATGGCCTTTGAGGCCTCCTGATCCGGGGGTTCCGTGGGGGCTGCTGAAACCTTCGGGGCCTATTGTTGTCTCGTGTCGCTTCCTGTGGCCTCCTGAGGCCTCCTGTGGCCTCCTGGCGCCTCCTGGTGCTTCCTGGGGCCTCCTGGTGCTTCCTGGGGCCTCCTGGATGGAGCCTCCTGGGGCCTCCTGGTGCCTCCTGGGGCCTCCTGTGGTTTCCTGCAGCCTCCTGATGCCTCCTGGGACCTCCTGTGGCCTCCTGGGTCCTCCTGGAGCCTGCTGGAGCCTCCTGACATCCTCGCAAGCTGGGCCCCCTAGGGTGCGGATGCCAGCGCCTCGCACGAGACAGCCTCCAAATCTGCTTCGAAAGCGGAGGATGCTGAGCTGGTAAGCAGGCAGACCGCTCGATACATCCCCGCCATTGTTGCGCGAACGGAAGCCGTGAGATACCCTTGGCGGCTCCCCTTCGGGGGTGCTGAAATCCCCGCCTCGCTCGAGACATCTTCAGAATCTGCTCTGAACGCAGACGAGTCTGGCACCCAAAACAAGCAAAACGCTCGAGACAGCCTCGCCATCTGGGCCTTCTGGCGTGCGGAAGCCCAGCGCCGCGCACGAGGCATCATTTGTCACCAGCATCATTCATCATCGCCGTCATCATTTTCTTATCGTCCAGCAGCACCAGTTTCACCAGCATCATTTTGCATTCACCAGCATTATTTTTCATGTTTTACCAGCTTCATCATCGCCGTCATAATTTTTCACCAGCATCATTTTTCATTCATCGCCGTCATCATTCTCGTATCGTCAAGCAGGGGGAAGAGGAGACTGGAGGAGGGTGTGCGAGGAAGGTCCGCGCGGCCACAGTGATAACGAGCCCCATCTTAGGAGACGGGGAACAACAGCAACAGCAGCAGCAGCAGCAACAACAACAACAACAGTCGCAACCGCAACAACAACAACAACAACCACAACAACAACATCCACAACAACAACAGCAGCAGCAACAGCAACAACAACAGGAGTCATGACAAGACTGTTCGCCCTGATCTGCTCGTGGGCCATCCAACGCGTACATCCCAAACCCTCGATGCCCGCCCATGTCGTCCTTCGTGCAACCCCTGAGCAGGGTTGGAAGGAGGGGGCAGGGGGGAGGGAGGAGGATGGAGCACGAGAGAGAGTAGCAGGAGGGGACCAGGGGCAGAGAGCACGTGGCAGAACTGGACGGGCAGATCGGGCGAGTAGACCGTAGTGGACTGGTCGGGAAGGCGGGCCTAGGTGGCCGGGTCGAGCAGGCGGGTTGCTGAAGCGTGCGTCTTGCATGAACCGCGAGGGGATCTCGAGCGATAGCGCGATCCCCAAAGAAATCGTGACGAAATCCACAGCGAGAGCGTGATTCCGGAGTGTCGAGGGCGCGGCGTCTGAATAGATTGCGCGGAAGTCCCACGTGAGAGCGCGATGTGGGAATACATTGTCACGAAGTATCAGGCGGGAGCCGGTGTTGTTGTAAACCGGGGGGGGCCAGGGGCGCAGTTTGGTGACACATCGTTTCCTTTTCCAAAGAAACGGGTGCGAACCCCAGAGGAAAAAAAACATACAATGGTTACAGGGGACGGGGGATCAACAACAGCTCTTATCTAGAAATGAGAACTAGAAGAAAAAAACGCGCGCTTCGCGCGCGTGCTTAGATTCTAGTCGATTCCGAAGACGGTGTCAGTTTCCATGGGACCTTTTCCATGTGGTCCTCCTGGGTTCCTCCTTTTCACCCATGCCTGATTGTCGGGCGGATACTGCGAAGTTCAAGGAAGGGTTTGGCCTGTAGCGTACCGCGACGACGACGACGACGACGACGACGACGACGACGGCGATGGACCACCGACGATCAGCATCATTGTCTCCTGGTCCACGTGTGCTGGAGAGGCGTTTCTGGAGCGTCTTGCAGACGTCATAGGAGGCGTCTTTGGGCCTCGACATTGGGTGGGCGGGTCGGGGGGGGGCAGCCAGGGCCATGCGTTCCAAAGAGGTGTTCTGGAGCATGGAGGACGAAGGGCTTCTGGCGGGCTTCTAAAGGTCTGTGTGGAGGCCTCCTGCGAGCTCGGTGGGGGTTCCTCGGGAGCTTCTCGGGTCTTTCTGGAGCCCTTTTGGGGGGCTTCTTGGGGCATCGCGGAGGCATCCTCGGGATCTCTTGGGGCCTCCTGGGGGCCTCTTGGGGCAGAGGGCGCCTCTGTTCGGGCATTTGGGGGACTCCCTGGAGCCTCCTGGGAATGCCTTGGGCCGTTTAGGGTTTAGGGTGCTCTCTGGGGCCGTCTTCAACGCGTGTGGGCCCGTCTGGGGCGCCTCTTGGGCCGTCCTGGCCCCCCCGAGGAGGCCTCTGAGGCCGTCTTGGGGCGGACGGGCGGGATGACGAAACTCATTCACAAACTTCCGGGAACTAAAACATGTTGCTTTGTGGGGCCATAGAGAGAGTGCGGTTGGAGGCCTCTTGGGGCGACTTGGAAGCCTCCCAGGTTTTCTCGAGGACGCC
>CAUYUJ010003945.1:17500-74295 GCA_963575745.1 Prorocentrum cordatum
CGAATCCGCCTCCCTCTCTGACTCCTCATTGTCCTCCTCCCTCCTCCTCCTCCTCCTCCTCCTCCTCCTCCTCCTCCTCCTCCTCCTCCTCCTGCTCCTCCTCCTCCTCCTCCTCCTCCTCCTCGTCCTCGTCCTCGTCCTCCTCCTCCTCCTCCCTCCTCTCTCCTCCTCCTCGTCGACAGTGACATGATCCTGGGCCTCCCCCCTCTTTCCCCTTCCGACCGCCCGCGGCCACTGCCTCCTTCCTCCACTCGTCTTCCTTCAAATCGCCCTCCTCCCTCCGCCGTCCTGCCCCTCGCTTCTGACGGGTGATGCTCGGCATCCCCGTCCCCGCACAGATTCCTCCTCCCCTTCCTAATGCAAATCCTCGCCCTCCTCCTTCTCCTCGCATGGCGGCGGAAGCCAGGCAGCGCCACAGTCCAAATAGGAATGGAAAATCATTATGTTTTGCCTCGTGGTGCCTTCGGCCCATCCCGCCACCGTGTCTGGGTTGTGGGTTAGAGGCTTCTCGGATGTTCGCTGGGATGATCTCGTGGGATGCCTCTCGGGGGGCCTTTTGGAAGCAGGTTTGAAGCCTCCACGGGGGCGTTGTGGAGCTTGTCGGACCACTCTAGGCATCTTTGGGGCCTCTTTGGAGCCTCTTGGAGCCATTTGGGGGCCTCTTGGGGCCTCCTGTGGGCCTCTGGGGGCGGGAAGCTCGAAAGGTCGGTTCGCGTTCCCTCTCTTGGGCCCATTTTGGAGCCGTCTTCAGGTCCTCTTCAGGCCCTCTTGGGCCGTCTTGGGGGCCTCTTGGGCCGATCATGCGGCCCTCTTGGGCCGTCTTCTTGGGGGCCTCTTGGGGGCCTCTTGGGGCGACGTTGGAGGCTTCTTGGGCAGTCTTGGAGTGCCGGCCGCTCGAAAACGTGAGAAAGCGAAACAGATTGGAAACACACACTGAAAATCTATGACTTTGGCGTCTGAGGGGATCTCTTGGAGGTCCTCGCGGAGCGACCTTGGGGCCTCTTGAGGGCCTTTTGGGCCGATCATGGGGTCATCTCGGGCGGCTCGGAGCGCTCTTGAGCCGTCTTGGCGGCGTCTTGCCGTCCCCAGAAGCCTCGGGGAAGCGAAAAAAGTTCCGGGACTCCGAAAACGCGCCCCTGCATGCCAAAAAAGGCTCCCGCACCCCAAGGGGCTAATTCGGTTACGGGGGGGGGGGAGTTTGGGAAAAGTGTGCGACCCCGGGCCGCGGGGCCCCGGACGCCGCTTATATTATATAGTTCAACAACAACCACAGCAACAACAACAACAACAACAACAACAACAACAGAAACAACAACAGAAACAACAACAGCAACAGCAACAGCAACAACAGCAGCAGCAATCAGGTCAAGATTGTTCGCTCGCTCCTATCTGCTCATGTGCCAATCAATACGTATATCCCAAACTCTCGGTACCCGCCCTCGTCGTCTTCGATCGTACCCCCTTGGGGGTATATCTTCCTTACCTGCCACGTGCATTTCAGTGCAGCCCCTAAAACAAGGGAAGAGAAGACGGGTGGAAGGGGGAGGGAGATAAATGGAGCACGAGAGAAATTAGCAGGAGGCTGGCAAGGAACAGAAAACAAGTGGTAGAACCAGACGGGCAGATTGGGTGGGCAGACCCACAGCGGGCAGGTCAGGAAGGCGGGCCCAGGCGACCAGGTCGAGCAGGCGGGCTGCTGAAGCGTAAGCGCTGCATGAATCGCGAGGAAGTCTCCAGCGATAGCGCGATTCCCAAGTAAATCGTGAGAAAAGCAAAAGCAAGAGCGTGATTCCTGAGCGCCGAGGGCGCATCGTTTGAATAAGTTGCGAGGAAATCCCACGCGAGAGCGCGATTCGTGAACAATGTGTGAGGAAGTCTCGCGCGAGAGCGCGATTTGGGAATATATTGTGAGGAAGTAGGAGCCGCTGTTGTTGTAAACCAGGGGCCAGGGGCCCAGTGTGAGCTCAAAAACAGGGTGCGATCCCGGGGGGGGAGCATTTCGATTTAAAATAAAGGCAAAATGGTCACCAGAGGGGGGGATCAACAATACTTATTCTTTAGTAGTGAGAGTTCAACGGCAACAACAACAACAACAACAGCAACCACAACCACAACCACAACCACAACCACAACAAGAGCAACAACGACAACGACAACGACCATTACAACGACAACATCAACAACAACAACAACAACAACAACAACAACCAACATTTTGAGATTGATCGCTCCTATCCGCTCGCGTATCGAGGGTTTGGGGACAGCCCCAAACCCTCGACACCCGCCCTCTTCGTCTTTGATCGCACCCCCTTGGAGGCATATCCTCCTTCCCTGCCACGCGTATTCAGCGCAGCCCCCAAAACAGGGACAACAAACGCACATTACCTTGGCGAAGGATGCAACCATATGCAGTTGTGAATGCCGCCGTTGTGAGAACTGCCTTCGGAAGGGGCTCCCTGTGGGCACGAAGCGCGCGGAGGATGCGCCGCCAAGGCGCGGGGCCGTCCTGCGGGCGCTGCCGCTGGGGCCTTCGGTGGAGCCCCCTTTATGGGGCCACGGCACGTATGCGGAGTGTGCCAAAGTGGAGGGGCGGCATGCGAATCATGCCGCTGGGGCTTTGGGTGGCGCTCCCTCTGGGGTGCGTGCGAGGGGCGTGCCAAAGTGAAGGGGGGGCGGCATGCGAACCATGCCACTGGAGCCTTCGGTGGAGCTTCCTATGAGGCCACGAAGCGTTTGAAGTGCGTGCCAAAATTGGAGGGGGGGGAGGGGGCGACATGCGAACCATGCCATTGGAGCCTTCGGTGGAGCTTCCTATGGGGCAACGAAACGTGTGAGGGGTGTGCCAAAGTGGAGGGGGGCGGCATGCGAACCATGCCACTGGGGCCTTCGGTGGAGCTCCCTGTGGGCCCACGGGTGAGGGGTGTGCCAAAGTGGAGGGGGGTGACGGGAGGAGGGAGGAGCGGGAGGAGGAGGAGGAGGAGGAGAGGAGCGGGAGGAGACGCGGGGATTGCCCCTGCAGACCGAGGACCCAACACCACAGGATGGCCTGGGAAAGACTGCAAAACGCGCCCGAGGAGTGCTGCGAGGCGCCCTTCGCGGAGGACGGCGACGGCTGCCTGGTGGGGGGCCAGTTCAACGGCCGACCGCCCGGCACGCTGGAGGCCGTGAGGCCGCCACGGCGCCCCGCCCCGTCGGGGATGCTCTGCCGCGCCTCTCGCCCGTCCACGTTCTCGGAGGAGGAGGAGGAGGAGGAGGAGGAGGAGGACGAGGAGGAGGAGGAGGAGGAGGAGGAGGTGCGAGGGGGGGCAGCTTCGGGTTCGAGGTCCGAGGTTGTGTCGGGCGTGTCCGTCGATGCTCGGCGGCGCTCCAGCCTCCGGGTCTCGTCCCGAGCGGCCGCCAGAGACCCGAGCCACGACCCAGAAACCACACTCGGCGGCGAGCGACGGGGGAGAATCGGGGGTGGACAGAACCCCCAACAGTGACACGTCGATGAGTGAATTGTCCGTGTTCGGTTCTCGAAAGGGCGCCGCGGCCGTGATTTTCCAGGCTTGCGCACGCCAGGTTTGGGCATCAGGTCGTTTTCACTAAACCACGTTTTACGAAAGGGGGGTCTGTCCATCCCCGAGAGAAGCCAGAGGGAGCCCTCTCAGAGGGCGGCGGGGCCTCTCAGGAGGCCTCCGGCCTCCTGCAGGTGTGTGTGTGTGTGCTGCGCACTCGGGGAGGGCTCAGGAGACGACTGCTCCGCAGGCGGGGGGGGACCTCCGAGCCCTCTGGGCAGGCGGGCCCCCGGCCTGCCCTGGCGCGCCTCGCGCCCGTCCACACTCTTGGAGGAGGGAGCGGTGCAGTCAAAAACCCGAATAAGGGCGCGCGACTTTGCTCAGGGTACCCTTGCGTCCTTTTGCTCTTCCTTGCTCCTGCGTCCTGGAGGTTTTCGTCGTCCGCCGCCCCAAAAATCCCAACTTCGGCTTCAAGGGTCTTGCGTCCTTACCGCGCGTCCTTATTAGGTTGTTTGACTGTACCCATACCGCTACCTTTCTCGCTGAGGCCTCCGTCGCTACTGCTGGACTCGCCCCGAAATTCTCGTCAGAACGCACCCCAGAACAGGGCCGTGGAGTAGCGGTATTGATACCTGTTCGGGTTTCCCCACATCCCTGGAGAAAAATTGAACCAAAGTGCCGCCCAATCGCCTTTTGCCCAGCAGACTTGCAGCTCTTCAGCAGCAATTCGCTGATGGTTGGTGAGGTCGTCTGGCTGGCGTGGCTCTGAACGCGGTTTTGCTTTCCGACGAGTCGCCCAAAAGCGGCCGCCGGAGCGAAAGTCATCCGGGGGTTGGGGGGCATCCGGGCATTGAGAGAACGCCCACCCAGACAAGCCGACAGAAAACCTGCACTGGTGCACTCGACAGCGGCATTCGAGTGCACCCGTGCAGCCCCTGGTTGATCTCGCTGATCGACATGCTTCTCCCTGGATGCATTCGATTCTTCCTGGACGTCGATTGGCTACCCCGATGGTAGGGGAACAGCCAATGACATAAACATAACAACTCGGAGGTCCGCGCGGATCTCTCGGATCGGCGTTGGACCCCCCTCCCTGGCGCGCGGAGCGCGCCAGGGGCGGCGCCGGAGGCGCCGCCAGGGGGCCCCAGCGCCGATCCGAGAAATCCGCGCGGGCCTCCGAGTATTTATGTTTGTGTCACTTTATGTTCCCCTAGATGGGGCCCACTCGGAGTGCGGTGCCGAGCGCGCGTGGAGTGCCCCCGGCAGCTTTCACTACAGGGCGCTTTGCAGTGTCAGAGCCCGTCTTCGGAAGAGAACCCTGGCGAGAGAGGCCAGGCGGCTCAGGAGACGCCTCGGGGTCGCATCGAAGTCTCCGGAGGAGGAGGAGGAGGAGAAAGAGGAGGAGGAGGAGGAGGAGACCTCCTGGCTATGGGGTTATCTTCTCGCAGCGGCGCCCCCCCCCGGTACGGCTGCATCGAAACCCCCGGTACGGCAGCGGCCCCGTCAAGAGCCGACTTTGGGTGGGGGTTGGGGGCGGATGCCGAATCGGGCCGTCAAGTTTGCCGTCACGAGGGTTGTCGTAGGCGTCGAAGGATATACTGAACCACTGGGCCAGCGTTTCTCACAAGCAGCGTGCCGGAAAAGCGGCCCAGCTTTGGGGGGACGAAGAATGACATCAGCATAGAAACTCTGAGGTTTTTGTACCAGCCTCGAACGTATCCCTATCCCTAAGATTGACACGCCAAAAGGCGACGACAATCTTAGGGATTCGCCCTCAAAAAATAAGGGAATCCCTAGGATTGGCATCGTGATGAGGAGGTGCCCAGCATAGGGATAGGGATATGCTCCAGGCTGGTAAGTGTTATGTTTATGTTGTTGCTCGTCCCCCTAAGCTTCTCAAGCACGTTCGTGCCTCGAGCGTCCGCCCAAGGCGCAGGCCTCCGAGAGCTTCGCCTCGAGTCGACTTCGGCGCGACTTCGATTCCTCTCCGGAGCCGCGGACCTCCGGAGGCGTCGGCTCGACCCCCCCCAATGAGGTGCACGCCTGGCCTCCCCGGGCTCCGCGCGCCAGGGAGGGAGCCCCGGCGCCGCTGCCAGGGATCCGCGCGGACCTCTCGAAAGTCAGGAGGGGAAGAAACACACAGACACAATGAATCGTCGATCCCCCGGGAAAACATGGGAAAATGTGGGAAGTGGGGGGGAAGACAAAAAATATTGGCAAATATGGGGAATCGTTTTATTTGTGTGTATTTATTTGCGTGTCCCAGGGCCCCTTCAGAAAGCCCGTGTTCACGCCGCTCCTTGTTCCTTCCTCTATATATGAAGGGCAGGAGAGCCCCATCGGGCCGCACGGGAGGGCAGGGATAGGCCAAGGGGGGGGCACGAGAGCTGCTGCATGCAGCTGGCTTCGGCCCCGCCGCTGGGCCCATTCCTCGAGACATGGGCGCCTCCCGGCGCCGGGAAAGCCAGCTGTGTGAGCTGATTCTCTACCCTGCCCTCAGCTATTCTGCACTCATCGTCCCCCCCCCCCCGAGCCAGGCACACACAGCGTGCATGGTGCGCACCGCCGCAGGGACGACCCGAGGCGGACGGAAGCACAGCGGGGCGCTCCCGATAGAGAGCCTCGCACTCGGCGCACCTCGCCTTCGGCGGCAGCCGGCGGAGGTACACTTCGAAGAAGAAAAACGGCATGAACATCAATGTTCGGAGCTCCGCGCGAATTTGGATCAGCGCTGGGCCCCCCCGGCGGCGCCTGACACTGCAAAGCGCCCTGTAGTGAAAGCTGCCGGGGGCACTCCACGCGCGCTCGGCACCGCACTCCGAGTGGGCCCCATCTAGGGGAACATAAAGTGACACAAACATAAATACTCGGAGGCCCGCGCGGATTTCTCGGATCGGCGCTGGGCCCCCCCGGCGGCGCCTCCGGCAGCGCCCCTGGCGCGCCGCGCGCGCCAGAGAGGGGGGTCCAGCGCGGATCCAGGAAATCCGCGCGGAGCGCCAAAAGTTTATGCTCATGCCGCTGTTCCTCCTTCTAACAACGGCGGCAGGCCCGGTGAGACGTCAGTTTTTGAGGATCGAGGGCTCCCAGCCAGAGTCGGTCCTGTGGGCGCTGCCCGAAGTGCCGGGTCAGTTTCCAACAAGTCAGGGAGGTGGTGGTCAGCGTTTCGGGGGGACGTGCCGATACCAGCCAGACCCGAGAGGGCCCTGCAGGGGCCCCGGGCTCTCTCGTTCCCTGCTCTCGCCTGTGCGAGCGACGCCGAGGTCGAGAACTTCATCCCCGCGCGCGTATGATCTGCGGCGGGGTTGTTGCATTCGGAGGCCCTTCTCAGACGAGGCGGACTCGTTTACATTCAGCACGCAAATTGAGCATTGAGTACCAGCTGGGTGAACAGCGCCATCCTTCGGAAACGACCACGCGCTGGTTCGGAGCTACCACGTCCTGGCCAGACCACATAATTGCGCGCAGGGCGATCAGCACGGTCGCACATTATCCCAGTGTGGGGGACGAACGGTCTGACACCATCCTTGGGCGCATGATTGTGAGGTCCGCGGCCCGTATTTGTGTTGTTGTCTTGTCATGTCTCGTCTCTCGATCCGCCCGCGATCCACCCGTGACCCACCTGCGACAGGCCCGAGCCCACACCGAGAACAACCCTCGACCCGCCCGCGACCCACACCCGCGACCCACCCGCGGCCTACCCACATTCCTGCAAGGAACAATGGGCGCCGTCAGCAAGGTGTCTGTGCTGAAAGCATCGGCGTTTGTGGCGGGATTCCGTAATTGCTTTCGAGCCTCGCGACCCGCCGACGACACACCCCCGCGATCAACACACATCATTTTGCGAAGAAACCGGCTCCCCGCGGCGAGCTGGTTCTTACATCTGCTGTGGCGTTGGCGGGGGGCTTCTTGACATTGGCACTCGAGCCCCGCAACCCCAGCAAGGCAGCCCAGACGCCCGCATCATTGTCATTCGCAATTGCGTGGCCTAGGTATCGAGATTTCTGCTAGCTGGGCAAAGAATGATGACGCTGATGACTGGCCACGTCCATACTTACACAAGTGGTTGTAAGAAGTGGTGCGTCGATAGATCATTCAATCCGTCACGGACGTGCGCTAGACCACGATTGGAATGCATTAGGCGGGGAGAACGCGTGTGCAGCATCATCCAGATCGCGCCACAAACGTACCAGTGTGAATTTGGAACACCTACACGAGTGCAAGTCTTCACGCGCGTCATGCCAGGTGTGAGCGGCGACAGTTCACGATACCCCATTCACGAACGAAAAAAAAACAGCCGTAAGCATCTGCGAGGCTTTCAAAATTCCCTACATGACGCGGATTGGCGACTCGGAGTGCATTGGGCACAACATGTCTCACCAACGTTGCAGTTGCCAGGGAGAGCCGAGATCTCAAGCGCGAGAACTCGAGGCGAAGTCCTGTAGAGGTTAGGTGTGCTTATATGTTAATGCACCCTCTGGCGTTCAGTCTACATCACTTGAGCCTCGGCTTCCACTCCTCGCTGCCCATTGTCCCTTCCAAGTCGTTCCAATCTGCACCGCCACCCTCTTTCTTCGTCACCCGATCAGGCATGTACTGTGCGACGAGTTGGTGTCGCAGCCAGGCACATACAGCGCAAGGCATACTGCTCATTTCTCAGCTGTTGTTGGTCTTTATCGCTGTGTTCGCCTTCCTTGGTTCCGCCCCTTCCTCGCTCACACCCCTGCACTCCGCGATCACGTGTAGCATCGCCTATTGCGTGTTCTTGTTCCTCCCCTTCCGAGTTCTCCTCCCTTTCCATTTCCTCCACCCCCTCCTCCTCCACCAGCGCACTCCTTCTTCTCCTCCACCTGCTCTCCGTAGCCGTTCAGCTCAAGGCGTCGGCGGATTCCGATATATGATCATTATCTCGTTATGTTGTTGGCTTCTCTTCTCGAGCGCAAGAGATCCTCTCGGCATATCACCGCCGGCCGACGAGCACTATTCGCGAAGGCATACTGGGTGCACCAGCCGTCACATCCGGGAAGTTGGCGAAACTAAAATCCACCAGGCGGATGTAGGTTGTGCCGTCGTGCGGCGTTTCAACCAGGAGTGCGCACACGATCTCCTTCGGCTGTTGGAGCCTGAGCTAACCACGTACATGGCCACTCCGTTGCGCGACGAGGAAGTGGTCCACAGCGCACCGCTGTCGCCAGCTTTCTCTCGGCATAGCACGGGCCACCAGGCACAGCCACTGGCAACTAACGGCCGCGAGGTAGATCGCCCGACCACCTGCATCATGTCCAATCGATGCAGGATGCCTTGGTGGTTCGCACTTCGCTCATCGATATTCTGGAACGACCCGCGCATGTGGAGCAGCGACTGGTTTCGTCTCATCCATGTTGCCAGCTCGGAACAGTCGTCGCGCCGTCCGTTCCGACGAGTCCTTCCTGCGCGACGGTGCCGACGAGGAGCCCCTGGAGAGGCGACAGGGAGGCGACAGGCGAGCCCGGTAAACCTCGGAAGGGGGGGCCGGGGGGGGGAGGGAGGGGCAATGCACGCGATTGAGCTTGTTGATAGGGGAGTGGGCCTCCTCCTCCGCCTCCTCCTTCTCCTCCTCCTCCTCCGTAGCAATCTTGGCTCAAGGCCAATTCCGTAGGCCCCCTGCTCCTGGACCTTGTCCCTCGGCGTATCCCCATCTCGGGCGGGCGTGAGGGCCTTGGGGGGGCAGGGCTCTTGGCTCGCGGAGTGATGGCTGCGGGATCGGGCTCGGCGGCGGTGCTGCGCGGCGCTACTGGTGCCCGTGAGTCTGCGGACCGCCTCGTCGCGCGGCTGCAGTCGCAGCTGGCGGCCGCCACACGCCAGCGGAAGGACACGGAGGAGGCCCTCCTGGTCATCGGCGGCGACGGCGAGGTGGCCGCCCGCGTCCGCTGCTTTCTTCCAGCCCTCGCCGCGCTGGTGGAGGGCCGCGCGCCCACGTGGCCCCAGAGGCTGTGGGCGCAACGCCGCCCTCCATGCAGCCGCGCCCAGGGCGCAGCTGGAGGGCGCCGACGCGCAGGCGCTCCGTGCTGCCCAGCGCGGGCCGCGCCTCGGCGCCGCTGCGGAGGGCTCCCCCGCGCCTGCGCGGAAGGGGTGCGGCCCCGTCGCGGAGAGCGGGGCCCAGGCTTTCGGGCACGGCCTGGCTGCGGGCTGGAGCCTGGCGGCGCGCCAGGGCGGGCTTGCGGGCGTGGCGTGGGCGCCGGGCCACTGGCAGGACCCGCAGCAGCCCGGTTTGCTGCTCGAGGCGCTCGGCGTGGAGCTGCAGCCGTGCTCGCAGGTCGTCGGCGACGAGCGCGGGGCGTCCGAGGCCACCTTCGAGGAGGGCTTCTGGGTCGAGGCTTTCTCCGACCTGATCGGGGAGGCGTCCGAGCCGGTGGCGGCCGTGCCGCCGACGGTGTGCGACGCGATCGTGGAGGGGACCGTGCCGGTGGCGGCCGAGCTGCCGACGGAGTGCGTCGCTTTCATGGGCGGGGAGTCGGATGTGGTCGAGGCTGTCGCGGGGCTGGACAGCTCGGTCCAGTCAGCGGCGGAGGTCGACGGCGAGGGCTCCTGCGGGCCAGAGAGCTCTGAGGCAGGGCACATCGCGGAGCCCCTGGGCGCGAGCGAGGTTGACGACATGCTGCGGATGCTGGACGAGTGCGCCGCTGCCGTGCTGGAGGGCGGCGCGGGCGCGATGGTCTCCGCCGACGTCACCGGCGGCACTGCGGACACGCCGAGGGCCGCAGTCGAGGCGTCCTTCGCGGACGCCCGCGCGGCCGGCGGAGTAGAGGCAGGCCCTCGGTCTGTCCTGCTTGACCCGCCTCGAAGTCTGGGCGGGGCGCCCCTCGGCGTGGGTGTGGGAGGCCGCCGCCCTGGTCGGGCGTTTGCCCCGTGCGTTGCCGCTCCCCCTCTCGGGGTGTGGGGGCGGCCGCTGGCGGCGGCGGGGTTGGCCCGCTCTGTCCCCGCGGGGGTGGTTTTTCCGCCCCCCTGGCTTGTCCGTGGGACAGGTCCGGGTCGGACGGATGCCTGTCTGGGCTGCTTCGGGGCACCTCCCTCGTCGCAGCGGCGCCCGCGCGGCGCGCCCGAGGCGGCGCAGACCCTTGACATCTGGGGCCCTGGCGGTCGTCTCCGTGCAGACGGTCGCCAGGGCCTCTTTGATGATGCCCCATCCATCCATCCATCCATCCATCCATCCATCCATCCATCCATCCATCCATCCATCCATCCTCTTCCTCCTCCCCCTCCTCCTCCTGCTCCTCCTCCTCCGTAGCCATTTTGGCTCAAGATGACGACCTGGGGGGCTGTCCAGCCTCCAGGCCGAAGGGAGACCTCTGGACCGAGGACAGTTCCCAGACGGGCGTCGGGCGCGCGCGCGGCACCGCTGCAGCCATGGGGAGTGGCGGCGGCGGACGCGGGGCGGGCAGCGCCTGGTCGGGGACCCCGAATCGCCAGAGGGTTCCCCCGTGGAAGAGGAGCAGCAGTGGCAGTCGCCCTCCTCGCAGCAGCTACGTGGTGTGTGACGGGTGCAGCAGATGGCGCCACTGCAAGAATATCACCAGCAGGGGCGATCTCTGCATCTGCGGCAAGAACCTCGCCTGCCTCGTCCCCGACGGACATGTCTTCCGTGACGACGATGGTGGGTGGCTGGCAGCACAGCCCCAAGGAGGAACCTCGCCCAGGATCAGCTGGGCAGATGGTTGGCAGCCAGGTGGTGGTGCAGGCGGGAAAGGACAAGGAGGCCAACGCCAGCCACCACCTCACGACAAGACTGTCGACCTCAAGGCAGCCGCCGCAGCAGCTTACAGCAAGCTCAGCAAGGACGACCCGCTCAGGCAGCACTACGAGGCCCTCTGGCCAGAGCTCGCCGCAGCCAAGCCACCAGCAGACCAACCAGTCGTTGGATTCAAGGCAGTGGAGGCAGCTGCTCGACGCTTGGACAAACTCCAGAAGAAAGTACGATCGGCAGGGGAGCAAGTTGAGAGTGCCCAGCAGTACTTGGCTGAGAGTGAACGCAAGCTTCGTGAAGCCATGGAAGCCTCCATTGCAGCCGAAGATGAGTTCGACAAGCTCAAGGCCACAGTCGGCAAGCAAGAGGCACCAGCTGAACCTGCAGCCGAGAAGCCAACTCTGGCAGCCCTCCTGGAGCAGTTCGAGCATGAGCCTGATGACTTCCACAAGTGGTCCGAGCCCGACAAGGAGGTCTGGCGAGCAGCAAAGGCCAAGGGCGAGCGCATGGCCCAGACGGTCAAGGAGCACGAGGAGGAGACGGCGAAGCACCTGCGACTACTGGAGGAAGAGACGGCCAGGCACCAGGAGCAGCTGCGCCAGCTCGAGCAGGCCCGCACCAAGCGCCTGTCAAAGAGCGGAGAGCAAGACCCAGAAGCAGCAGAAGCCCCACCAGGCAAGCGTGTCTGCGCCGCCAGCCCAGCCCCTCAGCGAGGTGCCACCACATGCACTGAGGCAGCAGGGACAGCCGCCGCGGCTGCGCCCACCGGCGCCGCAGCAGCTGCCCAACCAGAAGCAGGCGCAGCAGAACATGACAAAGCAGAAGAACGCCGAGCCAGAGTGGAGGCCCACATCCAGGAGGCGCGAGAGAAGGTCTCGCAGGCTAGGCGCGCTGAGACAGTCGTCGACGCAGAAGGGCAAGGTGACCACTCAGCAGGGTAGCCGCCCCAAGGCGAGCGCGAAGAAGGCTCGCCGCCCGTACCACATTGACTTCTTCAACGTCACGACCTGGGGCCCCCAGGCACAGGGCTACCTCATGGAGATCAACAATACCAAGGACAGGGACATCATTGGCATCGCGGAGCACCACCTCCGCCAGCCTGCGCAGATAAGCAAGGCAAGAGCGGCGCCCAGGAGGAATGGCACGCACAGCTACTGGACCAAGGCACGGCCAGGAGAAGGAGAAGGCACTCGAGGAGGCACGTGTGCCATCACGCGAGGATCCTTGGACATCCAGGACAGGATCGCGGGTTTCGATGAGCACTACCTGCACGAGGACGGCAGCGACGTCACGGTGGTGATCTCCAACCTGCACAAGGTCCGTTTCGCAGTGGCTTTCGTCTACCTTGAGTGTGGGACGGGCTTTGGAGAGAGGAACGTCGACATCCTCTGCGACCTGCGGGAGAAGATGGCCGTCTGGGGAGGGCCCTGGGCAGCGCTTGGGGGCTTCAACATGACGCCGCCGGAGCTCAACAACAGCATTTGGCCCAGGGTGCTGAATGCTCAAGTAGCTGCGGCGGAGGATGGCGCCCCCACATGTTTCCCAGCAGTAGGTGAAGCCAGGTGCATCGACTTCGCGCTGATCTCGCAGGGCCTGGCGCCGTATTTCGACCAGCTGGAGCTGCTCAGGACCGCGCCGTGGAAGCCGCACATCGGCATCCGCTTGAAGTTGAAGGGGCGGCCTCTCATGCTCAAGGGCAGGGTACTTCGCAGGCCAGCAGCCATAAAGCCGCCAGTCACAGTCGAGAGAATGCCGAAGTCCAGAGCCGCTTGCAGACGAGCGGCGCGCGGAGGCCAGGAGGCCATGCGCCGACGTCAGCAAGCGTTGGCAGAGGCAGGATGCGACCTGGACGAGAACGACATGGAGCCAGTGCCGCAGCTGTACTACGACAAGGAGGTCAAGCACGTCATCCCTGACGAGCTGTGGCAGGCCACCTCCGAGCGGGTCAGCGCGCGCGCCTACGACGAGTTGCCCCAGCACTTGCAGCACACAGTCGTCGGCAAGATGATGGAGCGGGAAATGCTGGACCTGGGGCAACAGCACGACCGCTTCGCAAGCACCCTCGAGCTCAGCCTGTGCGAGAGCATCGGCATCCCAGAGGAAGAGCGTGGACGACATCTCGGGCGCAGCAGGCCCCCGAGCTACAAGAGCGCGAGCATCAAGGACACCGTCACCTCTACGCCATGGGCAGGGGTCGAAAGGAAGATCCACGCGTGGTGGGCGTAGATCTCCCCCTTGGCGCGGCAGCTCTCGCACCATGATGCCCGAGCGCAGGAGGCAGCAGCAAGTCGACAGGGCAAGACCCAGGCACTTCCCGATGAGGACTCAGGAGGTGGACAGGGCCCGTCGGCGTCGGAGCTTGGCCCCGTCATGTCTGGCAGCCAGGTAGGCCACGAAGACGGGTTTCCCGCACCAGCCATGAGCCCATCGAAGAGCTCGGGAGGAAGCTCGGGGGATCGCGCCCCCACCGAGCGGGGTGAGGGCCCCCCCGAGCTGCAGCAGAGGCGTGCAGGCAGTGGAGGCGCAGCAGGAGGCGGCGGCAGTAGCACCAAGGACATTGAGAATCAGCCAGCACCTGAGGAGGTCTTCCCTCCTCAGGCTGAGGTCCAGGAGCTCACAGAGGGGCCAGCCCAAGAGAGCCCAGAGCGACCCTGCCTCAGCCCAGCATCGCCGCCAAAGGACGCGTCCTGGACCCCCGAGACGGGCACAGCTTTCCAAGAGATGAGGGCGAGGCGGCCTGGCCCAGAGAAAGAGGCAGGCCCCTCCTCACTCTCCTCGGGGTACCCATCCCCCACACAGGCGAGCGCAGCGGACCATGGGAAGGCAGCTGGCCCCTGCTCTGAGATGGGTCAGGGGTTCCCGTCCCCCGAGTGCGCCGCCACGGGACGCGTCCCAGACCTCGACGTGGGACCAACCCACAGCAGCGCAGACAGCTGCACAGAAGGGATGCAGAGGGGTGCCCTTCCCCCACCAGCAGGACGCAACACCATGGACATCCAAGATCACGACCCCTTCGAGGATGAGGAGGACTACTTGGAGTACCGCCATGGGATCGCAGACCAGGAGAACAGCGATGGGTACCACCAGCACATCGAGGGGCAGCAGGACAGCCTCGAGTTCGGCCAGACCGTTCGCCGTCGTGCAGCTGGATCAGCTTTTCCCCCACCAGCAGGACGCAGCACCTTGGACGTCCAAGACCACGACCCCTTCGAGGAGGAGGAGGACTGCTTGCAGCACCGCCAGGAGACCGCAGATCAGGAGGACTGCGACGGGCACCACCAGCTCATTAAGGGGCAGCAGGACAGCATCGACTACGGCCAGACCGTTCGTCGTCATGCAGCTGGTTCTGGTAAAACTGCCCCAGGTGACACGCACTGCTCACCTCCTCAGCCAGCTGGCACTCTGGAGGCAGAGGGTACCGATCACCTGGGGAGTCAGAACCAAGCGCCGCCAGGCCCAGAGGCAGAGGAGCAACGAGATATGGGCCTGCCCCCACCAGACCTCTGGAATGATGACCAGCACCAGCGGGAGCGGGAAGACTACGTGGCCATGAGAGACGACCTGGAGTACTGGGCGGCCATCTGGATGGATAACCTGGTGCAGCTCCCCACGGACAACAGCAACTGGATGCAGTTCTGTGTGCCGTTCCTGGAGACCATCTTGGGTGGCGGAGGCAACAATGGCATGGTGAGACTGCTCAGGCGTAGGTACCAGCAGGCCGGCCTCAGCCACATCATCAGGGATCTCTGCGAGCGAGCATGGAGACATGCAGAACCACGACGCCGAGGCTTTCTCCAAGGTCTTGCGCGAGAGGAGCCGACGAGGAGGCACGAATTGGAAATGATGCATTGGAGGGAGCTTGCTAACTTGCGGAGGTTTATGCGAGAAGTTATAGGCGAACGAGCACCAGAAGGAGCAGCGCGAAGGCAACTACATGATGCTCCAGGAACAGGCAGTGGCCCGAGTAGCCGCCGAGAGCTGCAGGTCCGCACCCACAGCGGCCACCAGACGCAGCAGCAGATCAACACAAGACGGCAGCTCGCGCAGCAGCTCAACCAGCCTGACCCAGGCAGGCTGAACGAAGAAGGTGCAGCCAAGGACCAGCAGCAGGCCCTCCTCACAGACCTGCACGCGATAGCAGAGGGCGCCCTCGTGGACCCAGGGACGATCAGCAGGGTAGCGGAGGAGGTAAAGAGCATGGCCAAGCTACTCACTAAGGCGGTGAAGAAGGCGTACATCTACTGGGTGCACGACGCCACGGCAGGCAGTGCGAAGATGGCCCACGCCTACACCAAGGCAGCGGAGTGCAGCCACCTGGAGGACATCCTTGAGCACGATGGCCAGGTCATCAACCACCCGCAGCAGCTGGTGGACTTGCGCAAAGAGGCATGGCAACGCAGGTGGACACGAGATGCACAGAAGGCCGAGAGGATCCAAGAGGCGCTGGCCAAGCTGAGGCAGGCTGCCTTGGCCCAAGAGAATGCCCTCGAGCCCATCAGCAAGGACATCATCGGCTCCATCATCCAGCACCCGAAGCGCAATGCTGGCCAAGGAGCGGACTGGTGGAGGACTCCAGAGCTCAAGGCCATGGGCGCCCAGGGGCTGGAAGACTTCGTGCAGTGCCTGACCAGCTGTGAGCAACGGGCAGCGTGGCCGTGGCAATTCTACTTGGTGCTGGAGCTGCTGCTGGGCAAGAAGCCAGGAATCGGCGGTGAGCGCCCCATCGGCCTCATGCCCATGCCGTACCGCATCTGGAGCGCAGCCAGGAGGCCCATAGTAGCCACCTGGAGCAAGGCAGCGGCGGGCTTCTGGGATACGGCAGTAGCTGGCTCCTCAGCGCTACGAGTGGCAATGCACAGACTGATGAGGGCAGAAGCCGCCACGGAGATGGGCTTTCATGCAGCAGGAATGTTCTACGACGCGGCAAACTTCTACGACAACATAGGCCTAGACCAGCTGATCGAGACGGCCAGCGCCCTCCAGTACCCGTTGCTGCCGCTGGCAATGGCCGTGCAGATGTACCTTGCGCCCAGGGCCATCATGGCCCACAGCCTCTTCTCGGACATCGTCGAGCCTGCCAACAGCATGGTAGCTGGCTGTGGCCAAGCGGTCGGCCTCACCAGACCGCTCTTGTATGGCATCCTGGATGCAGCGCACAGGCACCACATCTTCGTCGTCATGCAGCAGTACCTGGACGGCTTGGCCCTGCAGGTAGAGGGTGCGCGGCGGCAGGTCATTGACCAGATCAAGCACGTGGCAGCGCTGGTGCACGACGGATTCAAGCAGCTCTCGATACCCATCTCCGTCAAGACGGCAGTGGTGGCCTCGGACAAGGACCTCCAGGCAGAAGTCGCCAGCATCCTGGACAGCCTGGGCACCCCCAACAAGCAACCAGGTGTAGTGCGCGACCTCGGCGTCGACACCAGCCTCGGCAAGCAGCTGCGGCGACCCACCCATGCCGCGCGCCAGGCCAAGGCCAAGCAGAGGGTGGCCAAGCTCAAGGACCTAGCGAAGACGGACGCCAGAGGCGCGGCAAAGGTCTATTCAGCAGGTGCCTACTGCCAGCAGGCCTGGGACTTACCAGCGCACGGCATCACGCCCACGGAGGCGAAGGCGGTCAGGGCTACGGAGGCAGCGCTCCTCACAGGCGGACACAAGGCTGGACGCTGCACGTCCACCATCCTCCTGATCCAGAGGGGAATGCAAGAGGCAGTTACCCGAGCCATCGGTGACCAGATCAAGCAGTTCTGGCTCACCATAGTCGACCACCCGACGGAGCTCAAGAGGTACCAGAGAGGCTGGCTCCTGCTCTACGCCAAGCTGGGCGCCCTGGAACCCAACCGCAGGTGGCAGCAGGTCAAGGGGCCTATGGCAGGGGTCATCGCACAGCTGCTTGGGTTAGGCTGGATACCGCGACGCCTGGACAGCTGGATCAGCCCAGCAGGTGACGAGTGGGCCTACAAGCCAGATGACATTCCTCACTTCGGCGCGCTCCTGCATGAAGTCCAGCAGAGCGCGCAGCAGCAGCTCTGGCAGCAGGCAGCTGGCCATCGCAGTGGAGAAGGACCTCAGGCTGGAGGCGACCTCTATGAGCTGCAGCGCCACCTGAGGAGGAGGAGGCGCAAAGGACAGCATGCAGAGGCAGCCATGCTGGAGACCATAGCGGTGGCGGGCATCTGGACCAGGGAGCGTCGCAGGGCGGCCAACCTCAACCAAGAAGGCGACGACACCTGCGCGAGATGCGGCGAGGCGATAGAGACAGAGGAACACCGCTACTACGCATGCCCTGCCAACGCAGAGATAGGGCACAGCAATGACACCGACCTGGCGAAGAAGGCGAAGGACGCGCTGGACCAGCGGCAAGACCTGCACTTCTGGCTCCGAGGCATCCCGCCAGCGGCCTGGGCAGCCAAGGTCGACCCAGACGAGGACGCGGCGAAGGCGGCGCAGATCTTCTGCACCAGTGAAGAGGCTCAGGCGGCAGCCCAGTCAGGGTACAAGGTTCGAGCAGACTATGTCTTCACGGACGGCTCAGGCGGTGCAGGGGACACGGCCAAGGACCCCCGCCTCAGACGCTGCGGCTGGGCAGTGGTGGCTTTCAGGTTCGACGAACAAGGACGTCCGCAGGAAGTGGCCGCCTGGTACGGCACGATCAGGGCACCGCACACGGTGCCACGGGCAGAGCTCACCGCCATGAGCAAAGCCATCGGGTACACCACGGCGGCGACAGCCAGGGGGCTCAACATAGTCAGCGATTGCAAGTACGCCCTGGACGCACTCAAGCAGATCCAGGATCCTGAGGATCTGGACTACAGGAGCACGAACTACGACCTCTGGCTCCAGACGAAGCAGCAGCTGCAGAACAGCACGGACACCATCATGGGCCACCACATCCCAAGCCACCTGCTTGAGCACCCAGCCGAGCTGGAGAGGTGGAATGGTCCCACCTGGTGGGTCATAGGAAACGAGATGGCAGACAAGTACGCAGGCTGGGGAGCGGAGCATGGAGCACTGGATCCAGCCATCATCGCGCAGCAGCAGATCAGGGACCAGATCACCACGGCGGTGCAAAACCGGCTGCTGGCCATCAACCTGGCGGTGACGGTGGAGGACCCCAACAAGGCCCCTCAGCGTCCCAAGGCCAAGCGCCGAAAGCCGCAGACGGCGAGGGACAGGGCAGCCCAGCTGGGACACGACTTGCGCAAGCTACATCCGCGATGGTGGTGTGCAGCGTGTCGCAGTGGCCCAGCCAAAGGACAAAGCATCAGAGACTGGCTGGCAGAGACGGGAGAATGCCTCGGGAAATACGGCGGCCACCAGGACCAGCACGGCAACGTCAGGCTCGACTTCAAGGCGGTGCAGATCGGCACGCAGGTGGTGCACGTCTCCCACAAGACGCAGTTCACCCATGGCTGGCTCTGGTGCGAGAAATGTGGCGGCACCAGCTACCTTGGGGACCACAAGAGCAGGATTGTGGCAGGAGTGGCAAGGAAGCTGGCAAGGCCGTGTCAGCCCCCAACAGCAGCAGGGCGGCGGGTCTTGGCGGACTTGCAGAGGGGCAAGCTGCCAAGAGGAGCTAAGCCAGCAGCAGACCCAGCTGATGAGGGTCTCAACGAGATCACCATGCCTGGAGATTTCAAGCTCGGCCTGAGTAACCACGAGGCGATCGACCTGGACGGGGACAGCTCAGAGGCAGGGGACCCGCAGCCAGCTCCACAGCAGCCACCCAGCCATCCGCACTCTGTCGTCCACGCCAGCTGGAGGCTCGTGGACCACATGGAGGGCTACGCGGAGCAGTGGATGAACATGGTCGACCAAGAGGTCTGGGACGACATGGACGACTGGATGGAGCACTGCGTACCGTACCTCCTGGCCATCACCAATGTGGGTGGCGGAACGGACACGCAAGAGCAGACCAGGGCCGTCACCGTGCAGGAGCTTCAGCAGATCAAGGACTTCTGCGAAGAAGTCTGGCGCAACACGCACCGCACGCGACGGAGGCTCATGACCAGGATGCTTACCCTCCCGTACGGTACAAGGCAGCAGGCAGCAAGAGTGCACATGGACGCCTTCCAGAACAGAAGGAACAACATCCTAGCGCACAGCATCCCCAGCAGCGAGCGCAGGCCGCTGCCGAGAACAGCGGAGGCCAGCCGAGAGTGGTCACCAGAGAACCTGGACGATGATGACTCGACCCCAGACAGTGAAGCCCCAGAGCTGGAGGGTGAGCCGAGCAACCAGGAGATGGAGACCATGGCAGGACCCGATCAGAGGCACGACGCCAACAGCCCGATGCAGACGGCTGTGCAGGTGGCAGTAACGCTGACCAAGCCAGTGGGGCCCGACCTGATGAAGTTCGTGAGCGAAGCTGATGAGGCCGGCCTGCTCCACCCAAGGCTTCGACACAACAAAGGAGAAGCTGACCAGGACCCCGAGCACGAGGTGGCGTGGCTCGAGAGGAACAGGCTCGAGCAGCTCATGCAGTCGCTGGCTGGCAGCTGGAGCCAGAAAGAGGGCGAACAGGGCTGGCCATCGTGGCAGGCTGCGTGCGTGCCCCATGTGCTGAGGGCGCTGCAGACTGGCGTCTACCAGAGGCTGTTCAGCAACGTGTCAGGGCCGAGCCGCCAGCGCAGCCAGCGCCGAGCGGCGGAGGAAATCTGCCGCCTGGCATGGCTCAACAGCGGAGAGGCGCGCAGGCAGATCCAGCAGCAGGACCCGAAGGAGGCAGAGCGGCGCAGAGCAATGGCTGAGCAGTTCCTGGGCGTGACTGAGCCAGTGGTGAGGAGCCGCAGCCCGCGACCGCAAGCAGCAGAGCGAGTGCCAAGCAGGGCTCCAGCCAGACAGCCGAGGAGGAACCCAGAGGCCAGGGCCACCAGCAGCCCCGCCGAGCTGCGCACGGCAACGCCAGCGCCCGAGCTCGAGAGGCCCAGGGGACCCAGGGTACCGCAGCCAGAGCGGTCCCTGGAGGCGGGAAGGGCGGAGGAGCAGCAGAAACCCTCCAGCAGGCCCCTGCGCGGAGAGGGGACAGGCCACCATGGACCCCTGCGCGGCGAGGGGGTAGGCCGCAGAGGACCCCAGCGTGGCGAGGGGTTAGGCCACAGCCCTGCGCCAGACGGGATGCAGAGGGGTGCCCGTCCCCCACCAGCAGGACGGAGCACCATGGACATGGCAGACCTCGACCACTTCCTTGAAGAGGAGAACAGCGAGGATTGCCTCCAGCAGCCCGTAGACAAGCAGGACAGCGATGACAACCACCAGCAGATCCCAGATGTACAGCACAGCATAGGGTACCACCTGGCAGACCGCAGAGGACCCCAGCGTGGCGAGGGGTTAGGCCACGGAGGACCCCAGCGCGGTGAGGGGTTAGACCGCAGTGCCAAAGGCAAGCAGAGGCTCGAGGCGGAGGTCCCTGACGAGCCCAGTGAGCATGACGCTGACCTTTTGACCAACAGCGTGGTAGACAGGACCTCGCAACTAACAGAGCGGACCCATACCCTGGGAAACCGACAGACTGAACGCGAGGGGGAGGGTTTGGCCCGCGGAAACCACGTGAACCGCGAACACAGCGAGTGGCATAGTCGGGGGACCTCGCCCGAGCCAGTGGGCAGTAGCACTGAGGATGGGGACAGTGCGAGACTCGGCGTTCCCCCGCGTGGCGAGGGGTTAGGCCACAAAACTGCGCAGCCCGAGACGACGGCAGACTACGACGACACAGACCTGCAGCGGGACTTGGAGAAGTTCTTCGGCGACTTTCCCCAGCGCGGTGAGGGGTTAGACCGCATGGAACCCCTGCGCGGCGAGGGGCTAGGCCACGGCAATCCCCTGCGCGGTGAGGGGGTAGACCGCAGTGCCAAAGGCAAGCAGAGGCCCGAGGCGGAGGTCCCTGACGAGCCCAGTGAGCATGACGCTGACCTTTTGACCAACAGCGTGGTAGACAGGACCTCGCAACTAACAGAGCGGACCCACACTCTGGGAAACCGACAGACTGACCGCGAGGGGGAGGGCTCGGCCCGCGGATACCACGTGAACCGCGAACACAGCGAGTGGCATAGTCGGGGGACCTCGCCCGAGCCAGTGGGCAGTAGCACCGAGGACGGGGACAGTGCGAGACTCGGCGCACCCCCGCGCGGTGAGGGGTTAGACCGCAGAAGGCCCCAGCGTGGCGAGGGGTTAGGCCACGGAGTACCCCAGCGCGGTGAGGGGTTAGACCGCAACGATCCCCAGCGAGGCGAGGGGTTAGGCCACGGCGGACCCCATAGTGGTGAGGGGTTAGACCGCAGCAGGCCCATGCGAGGCGAGGGGTTAGGCCACATGGGACCCCAGCGCGGTGAGGGGCTAGACCGCAATCGGCCCCTGCGCGGCGAGGGGTTAGGCCACGGAGCACCCCAGCGCGGTGAGGGGCTAGACCGCAGCAGCCCCCAGCGTGGCGAGGGGTTAGGCCACGATTTTCCCCAGCGCGGTGAGGGGTCAGACCGCACCGACCCCCAGTGTGGCGAGGGGTCAGGCCACGACGGACCCCAGCGCGGTGAGGGGTTAGACCGCAACAGACCCCTGCGCGGCGAGGGGTTAGACCACCACGGAGCACCCCAGCGCGGTGAGGGGCCAGACCGCAGCAGGCCCCAGCGCGGCGAGGGGTTAGGCCACGGAGGACCCCTGCGCGGCGAGGGGCTAGGCCGCAATGCACCCCAGCGTGGCGAGGGGTTAGGCCACAGCCCTGCGCCAGGCAAGGCGGCCGTGAAGGCCCACGAGTCCAGGGACCAGCGGCCAGGGCGGTCCCTGGAAGAGCGCAGAGCGGAGGAGCGGCTGCGGCCGTCCACCAGGCTGCTCCTCAAGCTCTGAGAGGGCGGCGGCAGCATTTCTTCAGACTGCCGCCGCTCACGGGGCGACTCCATGAGTCATTGAGTGGCGGCAGTACGACGCCGTGAGATGAGGCCGCTGGCCCACCCCGCCTCGGGCCGTTCTGCCTGCGCGGGGTGCCGAGACCAGGGGCACCCACTCACGGGCGGGAGCACGCGGGTTTAAAACTCCTGCTCCTCCTCCTCCTCGCCTCACCGTTCCTTGAGGCATAGTAACGAATTGTGCGAATCTCCATCGCAGAACTAGTTGTTTTCATACGGAGTTGCTCACCCCGCTGCTGTGTCTCCATTCCGTGCGAAGTTGCAAGTCACCAGGCGACGCATCACGCGGCAGCACGGACACAGAGTTTCTCTGATGTTCCTTCGTCTCATCGCGCGACTTTTTTGGGGTTGGTCATGGCACAGTCAATACGCTGGAGGAAGAAGAAGAAACGTTCTGGGCTCACGAGGGTATCCGGTTTTCGGATCGCTCCTTACATCTAGGTCGTGCAATAGTGGTCGGCGCTCGCCGTGCCCAGAGAAGCTTACACGATCCTCATTCTGCGTTCCCCATGGTAGCACGGTGACCATACACAGTCGGAGGCGCGGCTCCTATCGTGTCCTTGCGTTACCTCAGTTGCTGGCCGACCGCGCGCGAGAGAGAACTACCGAGCCTGTACTCTCGTGCTCCCCGCGGGCACGGCCGCCGCTGTCCCGCGGAGCTGCTGCAGAAGACATAGCCACAGGACGGCACCACTGGTGCAGTCCCGGGGAGAGGTGCACACGGACACATCTTCGGCTGCGCGCAAGAGCGGCCCTTCGCCAGAGTGACCCTTGGTGCGGGCCCACAGAGATCCCCCAGCATTGGCTGGCAGGCTGGCGCGCTTGGAGTTGCCCGCCCCCCCCCCCCCGCGGCCTCCGCTACTCTTGCCAAGGGTCACTTCAGGTGCAACGAGAACTGGGAAAGGGTTCAGGGAGGGACACATCGAGTTGGAATCGGCGATACACCGCCGATAGATCGGCGATTGGCCCCCGATGGCGAATCCCCACATTCCTTGGGGGCTGGATGGGCTATCATGCCCCTATCGGCGATGTATCGCCGATTCCAGCTCGATGCTTACCCCCCCCCTGAGCCTATCCCCCTTTGACCGTTGCCCCTCGTCACTCTCGCGTGCGGCCGACATTTGCAGACAGACCGGACGCGTATATAACTCTCTGGCCCCGGCGCGCAGCGGACGGGTGCGCAGAAGGAGCGGGGGGCACTAGGGCGAGGGGCAGCATGCAGGGCGGCGGGGGAGGGGAGGGGGAGGGAGAGAAGGAGGAGTAGAAGGGGGGGGGTCGGTAGTTCGTGGGAGCCTTGGGTACCCGCGCAATTCCGTCTTCAGAGTGCGCTAGCATCGACTAGAATTTGGGAATCGATGAGAAAGCGCCGAATCAGCATCGATTTGAGTTGATTTAGCATCGATCATCGTCGATCAGCGTCGAGTCGCCAAAGCCAACAAGATGGCATGGGAGGCTCCCATGGGTTGCCACCGAAGGGGGCTTCAGGACGGCAAAGCGGCGCAAGCGGACGGGTTCCACCTCCACCCCTCGCCTCGCTGTCGCTTGTCGCTGTCCCCTGCCTCCCGCCCTCCCTGCCTCGCCGCTGCCCTTCTGGTCAGCGCTGCCGCCGCCCTGGTCCCTGACGCCCTGAGGTGCACCGGGGGGACCAAAGACACCCCAAAAGTCGCCCGAAGCCATCGAGAGACCTCCCTCCTCGATCCCCGCCCACGCCCCCTCTCTCTCTACACCCCGTCTCAGCCACTCGCCCCAGATGCGACACCGTGCCGGGAAACTACGTCGAGATCTCTCCCGGGATCTGCCGCGAGGCTCGCGCGGCAGATGGGGCCTGCCAGGGGGGCCAAGAAGCATGCAGAATTATGGATGTACTAGCTTGGGTGAGAAGGAGGAGGAGGAGCAGGAGGAAGAAGAAGAAGAAGAAGAAGGAACGAACGAACGAACGAACGAACGAACGAACGAACGAACGAACGAGCGAGCGAGCGAACGAACGAACGAAAGAGAAGACCGAATAGGAGGAAGAAGAAGACGAACTGAAGGAAGAGGAGGAGGAGGAGGAGGAGGAGGAGGAGGAGGAGGAGGAGGGGAGCGAGGAGAGGGTGGAGCAGGAGGGGGGGAAGGGCAAAGGGGACAGCGAGGGTCTTACGTTGTAGTTCCACCCCAGATCCTGACCCCCCAGGGTCCCCAGAGGCCTCTGGAGGGGGAGGAAGTGCTAGCCAGCGTGAATCCCAAACAGTGTGTTTCTTGCAATACATGTTGCGCAATCTACGTGGAGCAGGCTATGTGGTGCAACCTTCATTGTGCCATCTATGGTGATCACTATTCCAATTTATATATTTTAACGGGGCCTGGGACCCCACACGCGCACCCTACTGAACGAATTTCGACCAGAGGCCCCCAAGACGGCCCCAAAGAGGTCCAATACGGTTCCAAGACGGCCCGAGAGTGCTCCAAGACGGCCTCAGATGGCTCCACGGCAGTTCAAGAGACTCCCAAAACGCCCGAAAAGACCTCCAAGCAAGACGCCGCGAAGAACCCGAAGAGAACGCCAAACAAACCAAAATCGTTCCATTCCTTTTGGGAAGCGTACAGACTTAGCCATATTCGTTTCGCTGTTTTCCCAAACCCAGAACGGCTCCAGAGGGCCTTCAAATCGCCCCAAAATGGATCCACAGGCCCCCACAACGCCCCAAGAGGGCCCCAAGACAGCCTTAGAGAGCCCCACGACGGCCCAAGATAGCCCCAAGACGGCCCAAGAGAGCCCCGAGACGGCTCCAGACGGCCCCAAGAGGCCCCCAAGAAAGTCCCAAGACAGCCCCAAAAAGCACCCAGCAGAGCCCCACGACGGCCAGAGCCCCCCGAGACAGCCCGCAAGGGTCCCAAAACGATCCAAAATGGCCCCAAAACGGTCCAGAAGGGCTCCAAAACGGTCCAGAAGGGCTTTTAAGAAACCCCGGAATCGCCCAATAACAGGGACTCGCCTCCCACTTCGTTAGTGCTTCCCCCTTTTGTGACCACACTGGGACCCCAAGAGGTCGACCTATTAGTTGATCCTTGCACATGCGATCGGTAATATTATTCACATGGGACTGTGTTTGGATTCACGATCGCATGGGTGACTTCCTTATGACGCACATACTCCAAAAAAGCCTTCGCGAGATCCCCAGGAAGCTCTCCAAGAAGGAGGCCACGCAATAAAATTGGTAACAGGGACGCGTTCGCAAACGACGAGTAAGAACGAAGAGGAAGCATGAGGGACAGGGGATATAGAACATATGCATAACAACGATGGCGCTTGCGCCAACAAGGAACTTTCGTCATGTTGGTTACGTGCTTCTCTCTCTCTCTCTCGCTCTCTCTTTCTGTCTCCCGCGCCCCGCCAGCCGCCTGCGCGCCGATCCTGAAGGGCCAAGGTGCACAGCGCGAAGCGCCAATGCAGTTTTGTGTGTATGTATACATGTATATACTGCAAATTCCGTAGCTATGTTGGCTCAAATCCGGAGTGTGTCGTTCGAGCCTTCTCACGTAGGAGTCGCGACCAACACCGCCTACAGTCTTCGGCGACCCCGCGGTGCTCATGATACCTTTTTTTCTGGTGCACGCGACATCCTACCACATCTCGAACTGAGGTTTCAGCCTTCACAACCCTGCCAGTCACCACAATCCCCCCGCGACGCATCCCTGCGGGGGGAATGCCCGATGGCTCCTTTTTTCACAGGCGTGCCGGCAAAAGTGGTGTTTCTCGCCGTGCCGATCGCTCGCAGGAGGGGCGCGTGCCAGATGAGCGTAGCTGGAGCAATGGTCCTGATTCGTTCTTTGATGGCGCTGACATCGCAGTCTCGCCATGGAGAGCGCGATGTTTCCCCTACTCCTGCCGCAGATGTCCATCCAACCTCACGCAGCGGCCGCCCCCGACCCAATCCGCCTTCGCCGCTTCCTGGCGCTTCCACGGGGACTGCCAGTTCGGCCGACGGTCCTGCGCTCTGAGCTGGAAGCGGTCTTGGGCGTCCCGAATGGAACTACAGGGCCGTCACGGCCGCCATTTCCGCAGGGGCGATATCATGAAGCAGCTCGACGACATCTTCCGTGGCACTGAACGGATCCAACGGTTGATTTAACAATCGCTTCACGCCCTGGAGGGCGCTGATGGAGCATCGGACATGCGTTGGACACGGTACTTGGAACGCGCGTGTTTTGGTTCCGTCACAACGTCAGGACGCGCGACCGGAAATTTTTATATTTACAGTTCCACATCGACGGAGGCATAACCATATGCATTCAAGAAGTCCACGGCTCGGAATTCGAAGTTCGGCCAGAGATTCATCGGCACAATCTGGCAGTTAGAGGCTTCACATCCTTCTGCAGCAGTAGGGACACTGGCGGCGCCGCCATCCTCCTGCGTGGCCACCACCCGCCCAGCACGATGAGCGCCGAGGTGCGCTACATTCATGAGTTTACCGTCCTTGGTCGTGCTCAGCGAGTTCGCATTGCTGGTCCTGGTGAAGCCGCGGCTTCTCCTACACCATCGGTCGCCATCTACAATATGCACAAGTTCGGCCTCGCCACCGCGGACATGGACTGCAGAATTGCGAGGCTTCGCTCGGATGTGGCCGCGGCGCCCATCGCGCCAAAGATGGTAGCTATTCTGCTCGTGGGCTTCAATCTATTCCCAGCCTCATCCGCTACTGCTCATTCCCCCGAGGTCGACGAGGGCGTCGCGCAGCCGGCAGGACATTTTCGACGGCACGGTAGAGATTGACAACGAGCCCCCCACACACACACACACATTTCCACGCAGGAGGACGCGCCTCCGAATTTGACGCAGATAGAAGGGGCCGACGCGTTGCAAGGGGCTCTTGCGAGAGCACGCGCGCAAGGGCGCTCGGATGATTTTGACATGCGCGCGCGAGAGGCACGGTTGGTAGCATTTGGTGAAGACGTTGGAAAACCGACGATTTCTTTTTTTTGAATTCGCAAGAACGCCAGCGCATGCTTTTTAGAAACCCCCAGTACGACACTATTGATGTCTGTTTTATTTCTGGGACAGCGCGCACGACCACGCGCGCTTGTGCACTCTGCCCAATTCGTTGGAAAGGGTTGTTTGAAAACTGCTGGTTTTGATGAACGAGCCCACGCGCATATTTTTCCCAAAGGATGAAGGGGGGGTCGATAAGCGTCTGCGTGGGATGGCACGAGTTCACATTGAGGATGAACGAGCGTGCAGAATCACGCACGATGCACATTGCGAGGTGACGCGTTAAGTCCGGGGGAGGGGGGGGAGAGATTCTAATGTTTTTAGTTTTTAGAATGGTGCAACCGATGTGGCACATTCATTTTGAAAACTTGGCGTCTTCAGCGCCACTGGTCGCGCATTCATCCCAGCCGCCCACCCACAACTTGGTTTGCAAAACCTATGCGGCGGCGATTGCGATGAGTGCTTGGTGTTGGCCGGCGCATATCTGCGGCCGCGCATGCTCGCGCGCACGGCGGCCAGCTAGTGTGGCGCGACCGACGCGGCCGCGGAGGCGCTGACCGCTAGGCACTTCCCAGCGGACACTTCAGTGCGAGTCGGTGAGTTGGGCGGGCGCGGTGACCGCGTCGATGCTGATCACGCCGATGACGATGACGATGTCCTCGCGTCGGCGATGAAGGTTTTGGGGCGAGTTTGACATTCGCGCACGACCGATGCGCGCCAGTGGCGGGGAAGGTATGATTTGACCAGGATCGTGCCCCCTCCTTAGCACGCGCGCAAGGGAGTTCGAATGAGTTCGACATGCGGCGCGAGAGGCCCGTTTGGTCGAAGTTGGCGCAAGTATTGAAGAACCGATGGTTTTCTTCCAGATCCGCAAGACTGCGATCGCAGACTTTTGTTTGAAATCTGATGTTGCAAAACGGTGTGTTTTAGATGTGTTCGGGGCGTTCGATTCGGAAACCCTACGAATGCTAATGGTTTGAAGGGTTTCGGCATGCACGCGCGCGCACTTCGTCCCACTTCTGCAATGGATTATTCCGACAGCACGCGCACACAAGCGTTCGAACGACTTCGACATGCTCGCGCGAAGGGCATGTCTGGCAGCATGTGATGAAAATGTTGAATAGCTGATGGTTGCTTTCAGAATTCGCAAGAACGTGAGTGCAGGTTGTTTTTGAATTCTTTTGTGGCGAAACCACTGGTGCCTTCTATGTTGTCGGGGCACTCGATTGTGAAATCCCAACGAAACCGAAGGTTTTTGAAACATTTCGGCACGTGTGCGCGGCGACACGCGCGTGCGCACTTCATCCCATATGTTGCACAAGACTCGTGGATATTGGTTCGTTTTGATAAACGAATGCGCGCGCAACACTTCCTGCAAAGGATGTGGGGTCGATAAAGGACTCCCAAGGATGGTACGAACTTATTCGTGGGTGGTCAATGGGGCAAAATCATATGCATACTGTTACACAGAAGCGCGGACCGCCAAGTCCGTGGGAGGGGAGGTAGATCCTAATATTGTTGCAGAAAGGAGAAGGTATGCGGTGCAATCGATGCGAAGCGGCGACGGGTCAGCGGCGGCGGCGGCGACGGGGCGGTGACAGCGAGCACGGAACCGCCAGGCTAGCAGCCACGGGACGGCGACGGCGAGCACGAAGCCGCTAGACCAGCTGCCAGGCCCAGACGACGGGCGGCGACGGGGCGGCGACGGCGAGCACAGGTCCAGTTCTTTGGAGCGCAAGCACTGTCTGGGGAAGACGAAACGTCCAAACGTTCATGATCGATCCTCGATCGTCGTGGGCATAAACTGGCATGTACGGAAGAGCAGGTGACGGACTGTCAAGAAGGATCTCGCGCGTGGGCCTTGTCGTTCTCGCTTTCTATGTCTTGCTTTCTGACTGCCGCCGCTTTCACATTGACCTCGAGGGCGTTGCGCAACTCGCTGCCGACCAAAAAGAGGAGGAGGAGGAGGAGGAGGAGGAGGAGGAGGAGCAGGAGGAGGAGGAGGAGGACGACGACGACGACGAGGAAGGCGCGTCGGCTTTCCAGGAACGGAGCGGCCGCTTGGCCTGGGGAGGGCGACGGTCCGCGCGGGGCCAGGCGAGACAACGGCGGTTCTCCCGCCCAGACCTATTCGAGTCACCTCCTGGACACCTCCCGGCTCCTCCTCCTCCTGCTCCTCCGCCTCCTCCTCCTCCTCCTCCTGTTTCCTCCCCTTCCTCCTCCTCCTCCTCCTCCTCCTCCTCCTCCCTCCTCCTCCTCCTCCTCCCTCCTCCCTCCTCCTCCTCCTCCTCCTCCTCCCTCCTCCTCCTCCTCCCCTCCTCCTCCTCCTCTCCTCCTCCTCCTCCTCCTCCTCCTCCTCCTCCTCCTCCTCCTCTCCTCCTCCTCCTCCTCCTCCTCCTCCTCCTCCTCCTCCTCCTCCTCCTCCTCCTCCTCTCCTCCCCTCCTCCTCCTCCTCCTCCTCCTCCTCCTCCTCCTCCTCCTCCTCCTCCTTCCTCCTCCCTCCTCCTCCCTCTCCTCCTCCCTCTCCTCCTCCTCCTCCTCCTCCTCTTCCTCCTCCTCCTCCTCCTCCTCCTCCTCCTCCTCCTCCTCCTCCTCCTCCTCCTCCTCCTCCTCCTCCTCCTCCTCCTCCTCCTCCTCCTCCTCCGCCTCCTCCTCCCTCTCCTCCTCCTCCTCCTCCTCCTCCTCCTCCTCCTCCTCCTCCTCCCCCTCCTCCCCCTCCTCCCCCTCCTCCTCCCCCTCCTCCCCCTCCTCCTCCCGCTCCTCCTCCTCCTCCTCCTCCTCCTCCTCCTCCTCCTCCTCCTCCTCCTCCTCCTCCTCCTCCTCCTCCTCCTCCTCCTCCTCCTCCTCCTCCTCCTCCTCCTCCTCCTCCTCCTCCTCCTCCTCCTCCTCCTCCTCCTCCTGGCCGTGGCGACGAGGAGAGCCTCCAGGAGGCCCGAAGAGGTGGGACAACGCCAGGGCAGGCCGCCGCTGCCTCGACGGGCCGTGGCCCTCGCCGACCAGAGCTCGGGTCACCGACGGCCGTTCGGGGCGAGTCGGGAGCTCCCGGGACGCTCTCGGCGAGGCGCGGCTGCTGGAACGCATCCCGAGGCAGAAAAGCGAGGGCGCCCTCGAGGGCGCGAAGTCATTCGCGCTTCGCGGTTCGGCTCCGGTTCCTCCTCATCCGCCTCTTCGCCCCTTGGGAGGCGGCGCGAGAGGGCAAAGTTACTCGCACTTCGCGCTTCGCGCAGCGCGAAGCGCGAAGTTGGGAGCCCTTGGAAGACCTCCAGGAACAAACGAAAACCGAAAACATCCGCCCCAGAAGCGTCCGAACAGCTCCGAGATCACCGGCCCCCTCGCGCCGCACGGAGTCGACGCCCGAGTCGGGATGCTCTGCGGGCCGACGGCCCGCAGAAAAGGGCCGCTGTCTTGCTGGGGGGGGTGGGGCGGGCGCCCGGGGCAGCGATCCTTGAGCGAGAGGCTCGGTGAGTTTGCTGCAGTCGACGCGCCCACGTAGGGACGCGCGCCTTCATTGCAGGGGGCCCGCAGGAAAGGGCCGCTGTCCTGCTGGGGGGGGGGGTCGGGCGGGCGCCCGGGGCAGCGATCCTTGAGCGAGAGGCTCGGTGAGGTTGCTGCAGTCCACGCGCCCACGTAGGGACGCGCGCCTGCATTGCAGGGGGCCCTCGCGTTCCTGCCTCTGCGGCCCGTCCTCTGCCGTCTCCGCTGGTCGCCCGCCGCCCAGCAAAAATCCCCACCTGGGCTTCAGAGGGCCTTGCGTCCTGACGACCCGTCCGTAGTGCACGATTTCATTGTATTGACCTGGCATCGCTCGGACGTGTGCATTTTTTCTCGGCGAGAGCCATCGAGGACCATCCTGGACCATCGAGCAACAAAAAAACACGCACGAAGCCGAAAAAAACTGCACGGGAAATGGACGTCCGAGCGACGGCAAACGACAGGAGGCGGCATGGACGCCGCAGGGCGTGGCCAGAGAGCCTCCTCCTGTGCTGGCCAGGGGCTCAGGCCTCGGGGCCTGGTCGCGGCGACGGCGGCCCTCCCCGGGCGTTTTTTTTCTCCTGCCGCGGTGGGGCCCCCCGGAGGCTCTCCCCTCGTCGCTGCGACGGGATCCGCCTCGGAAAACGGGTCGGGATCGGCCCCGCGAGGCGGCCCTCCCCGGCGGCTTTCTCCTGCCGCGGTGGGGTCTCCCGGAGGCTCTTCTCGTCGCTGCGACGGGATCCGCCTCGGAAAACGGGTGGGGATCGACCCCGCGAGGGGGTCCGGGAATGGGCTCGAGCGGATTTGGGTCGGGCGGGAGAGCCGCCGCGGCCGTGGGCCACGGAGGCGTCGGCAGCCTCCAGGATGCGCCGCGGTCGAGGCGCCGCAGAACGGAGCTGCTCGGGTTCGGCAGGGTCTTTCGCTGCTGTTTCGGTCCTTCCGTGCGTGCTCGGCAAGCACTCCTCGTGCGCCCAGGCGCTTGCAGGGCCACAGGCGGGCCACGTTCCTTACGCGGCGTTCCTTCGGCTGCTGCTCGAGGCAATGTCCGAGCGGGGGCAATGTCCGCTGCTCGAGCGTGCGATGATTTGGCAGTCTTGAGGCTTTGCCTTTGGTGACCTGCGCCTGGCCAGGAGTCGCCAGAACGAGGGGGTGACTTGCTTTCGAGTTTCGGAGCCCCGTTCTCAGTTCTCATCGGGGGGACTGCATACTACCCACTGTGGGATCACGCTCTGCGGCGTGACAGCGAGGCACTAGTGACCTGTCAGCTCTCGAGTGTAGTATACGTACTTATCACGAGCAGGTGGATATTTCACGAAGTGGTCCTCTATGCTGCCTGATAAAAAATAAAATCCTTCTGGTAGCAGCTTGACCGTGGGCTGTGCGGCTGCGCTGGCGCCTGCAGCTGGAGGCAGCCATGAGATGTCGGGCTGGGTGGCGGGTCGGCACGAGCGGCGCGGGAGAGGGGAGAGCAGCAGCCGCGCTCGGCAGGGCAGGTCGGCGAGCTGCCGATTGGGTAGAAACCTCCACCGTCTCGCGACCTCTGCTGACGCATGCGCCCCCCCCCTGCTCTCGTTGCCGAGGGGCCGCGGTATGAGTGTGCTCCCGAACGTTGGCCCTCGGCACAGGCCGCTGTGCCATTGGGGAGGTGGCACGGCATTCATCATCATCGGACTGTGGCCCATAGTCCCTGAAGCCTCATGAGCCCCCCCTGGCAAAAAAAAAAAAAAACGAGGGGCCGCGGCGCGATGCGTCAATCGCTCCACTGGCCCCTCTTCCTCTGCACGCCGCCGAGAAGTGTCAGGCCGATGCGATGCGCTCCGGTTCGCCGGCCAGGGCCGCGATTCCGATTCGAGCCGACCCGGTTCGGTTCGCTGGACTCGGCCGGGGCTGGAGCTTCTGGAGCGGCGTGCTGGTTTTAATTCAAGCCGAGACGATTCGTGAGCGCCCCGATCCGTTTTTCCGACCCGATCCGATGTCGCGAGGCGATGCAGCTCAGGCCTGCAAGTCCAGTCAGCCTTGAATCGAAGGCGAGGGGGCGGCCGTCCGAGCCTGCGCCAGCACCCCGTTGGGCCGCGCGGGCGGTGCTTAACGGGCGAAGAACGGTATAAAATAAACTTTTTCGCCGTCGGGGACACCTGTCCCCGGGCGGCTGGAAAGTTTGTACCCCTACGGTGGCATCGTAGGGGTATAAACTTTCCACCGCCCAGGGGCAGGCGCCCCCGACAACGAAAAATTTATATTATACCGTTCTTCGCCCGTTAAGGTGCGGGATTTCGTTCATCCAACCCTTCCAGGAAGACAGTTATCGAGTTGGGAGGACGGTGCTGGGAGAACTGATCAGGTCATCAATACTATCGTGTTATGTTGACGGCGCTCTCTCCGCAGTCGTACGCTGCATCTTCCCAACCCCTTCCTCCCGACACGGTAATTGTTCTTCTCACCCTCTGGGCCCCTCATACAAGCGGCTGCCATGGACGAAGCGCTGCAGACCGCCGGCAGCAAAGGGAAGAGGAAGCCTGGATCGGGACCTCGCAAAGGGGGGGGTGCCACAGTGGGGGGTGAATTCGGTCCGTTGGCGCATCGAACCGCAGAAAAGCAATGCAAAACGAGGTGTCCGGCCGCCGCCGGAACCCGAGAGGCGTCGACAATCGTGGCGTGCGGGGGACAGCGCTTTTCGGAAATTCGATGCATCAGCGGATCGAACTCGCCCTCCCTCCTCAGGGTCCCCCCCCCTTTGGTGGACCCCGACTGCTGGAGGAGGAGGAGGAGGAGGAGGAGGAGAAGGAGGAGGAGGAGAAGGAGGAGGAGGAGGAGGAGGAGGAGAGCGAGGAGAGCGAGGAGAGCGAGGAGCGAGGCGCTGGCATGCCCAGCCTGGTCGCTCGGAGTGGCCGGCGCCCTTCGGCGACCCCTCTTCTGGGCGCGGCAGTTCTGGACGCCCGAAGTGGATACGGAAAGGATGGGTGCAATGCCCAACAGCAGTTCCTGTTCATTTTGAACAGGACTCGCTGTCCGCGCCGCCGCGGCCTGTGTCCGTTCGAGACAGAAGGCCGCCTGCCCAACAGCGGCCGCCGTTGGTTTGGGGCAACATTTGCTGTTGGGCATTGTGCCCATTCTTTCCGTACCCGTTTCGGGCGTCCAGAGCAGTTGCTGGAGGGGCTGCTTGCGTGAGCCCTCTGGAGGAGGAGGAGGAGGGGGAGGAGGAGGAGGAGGAGGAGGAGGAGGAGGAGGAGGAGGAGGAGGAGGAGGAGGAGGGGAGCGAGGAGGGCGCGGCAGTTGCTGGAGGTGTTGCTTGCGTGAGCCCTCCCTCGCCCGCAGGACCACCTGCCGGGATGGCGCCCCCGCCGCCCCGGCGCCGCGGGGCGGGAGGCCCCCAGAGCGCCGCAGGAGCCCGGCGGCCAGGAGCCCGGCGAGCGCTCGCCCGCGGCCCTCTCCTCCGCCCGCCTCTTGGCCGGCAGGCATCGGGAGGGGGGGGGGAGAGAAGAGCAGACACAGTGAGCCGTCGACTCCCAGGAAAAGATTTTGGAAAGCATGGGAAGTGGGGGGGAAGGCGGGAGTCAACAAAATGTGGAAAAAGATGGGGAATCTTGGGATCTGTGTATAGATAGATAGATAGATAGATAGATAGATAGATAGATAGATAGATAGATAGATAGATAGATAGATAGATAGATAGATAGAGATATAGATATGTGTGTGTCCTTGGGCTCCCTTCCAGGTGACGGGGCTCGGCGCAAAACGGGGCGCGGCCAGAGCTCCAGATCCCGCAGGATCTTGCAGAGCCGGGTTTGGGCCGAGCCAGGTCCGGAAGCCGCTCGCGGCCCTGGAAGTGGCCTTGCCCAGGTTGGCGGAGCCGGGCTCGGGAAGCCCCCCGTGGACTGCAGCGCAGTTTTTCCTCCGTGGTTGAGCCAGGTTTGCGCTGAGCCAGGTTCGTCCACGCCCGACCTCCTCCTTGCTCCTCTCTGCTGTCGGAGGGGCTCCATGGATACACCACGTCGTTTGGCCAGCCAAGGAGCCAGTGAATTCGGATCCAAGGAGTTCGGTACATGGACGCTCCAGCATCTTACGGGTCAGGAAGCTGGGCATCTAATTGCATACCGAGCCCTTTCGTCGACCAGACGGCTTGGTATATGTTTCGAGCCCTTTTAATTCAGGAGAACACACATATCTATAGATATAGATATAGATCGATATCCAGGAACATATGGAGAATGTGGGAAGTGGAGGGGGAGACGAAAGTCCAGAAGATATCGAAAATGGTGGGAATCCTGGGATTTGCATCTAGTCATTTGTGTGTGTATCCCTGGGCCCCCTTTACTCATGCTTCCCTCCACCACCTCCCCTGACCTCCCCGTTCAAAGATCTGTGTTCTGGGGAACGTCTCTGGCCTTTTCAGAGGCCTCCTGGCGCCTCCTCGGTGGACTCCCCATGGGCAAAAGAGATCTCCAGGTCTTTACAGTCCCTCCTCGGGAGACGGAGGATTCGAGCTCGCCTGAATGCGGATTTGCCGAGGCTTTTTGACGGGCCCGTCCTGAATTTTGATGGTCTAGTTGTCGTGGGATGTCTGCAGAAGGAGTTCGCGTCAATCTTCAGATGTTGTCTCGCTATCTCTCTCACGGCCCAGTCAGGCCAACCCGAGTCCCACGCACCCGAGTCTTATGTCTTCCCGACCTTTCACCGAAGGAATCTTCCTGTTGCTCCGGCACACAAGGAATTTGCGATGTATCTATCCGCCACCGAAATCCCGTCCGCCGCGTTGTCGGTCGTGTCGCCCGCTCCCCCTTCCCCTCCGTCTCCCTCATCCCAGCCGCTCAGCGTGGAGCGTGGCGCACGCGCTAAGCGCGAGTGCCTGCTAGACGGTTGTGGATGAACTTCCCTCCCCAGCTCGTCTTGCCCTTTTCTCTCTCCTCGTCGTCTGCTGTTGCTGCTCCCCTCCCTCGTCCTCCTCTTCTTCACCCCCCCTACCCCTTCTTCGCGTACGTTCGTGCGGGATGTGACGCCGATGTTGAATGGAAATGTGGGTGGCCGTGTAGCCTCCATGCGTGCTCCAAGGATCGCTGTGTACGCCTCAGGCGCGGATTCGCTGTGCGCATCTGCCCTCCTCCTCCTGCAGCGCCTTCTCTGTCTGGCCCCTCTCGTGGGATGAGTCACGGTGGGCTTCCGCACGGAGCGTTCGTCGTGATGAAAATTGGGGCACGCGCCAGATGCATCAGAAAGGAGGCCGTTGACGGGCCGCCTGGGCTCGTTGCCCGCTCTCTTTCAGGGAAGTCGCGACGAGCACGCGCTCAGCGTCGGGTCCTATTTTTTATCCTTCCTGTTTCTCCTCCTCCTCCTCCTCCTCCTCCTCCTCCTCCTCCTCCTCCTGCAGCCCCAGGACACACCACTGAACTTTCTTTGGGGTTCACCCTGAGGTTCCGCCCGCACCTTCTCGTTGCCGTTTGCAATGACTCCCGTGCGCTCCTGACGCCTGCGGATGGCGCCAGGCTTTGGCACCGCGCTGCGAGTGCTCGGCTACAACCCGATGTGGGCGCATGGCTTGCGGATGCTGGATATCCTATTCCACACATGCACGTACGACGCGGTCCTGCTCTGTGGGACGCAGAATTCTTGTCGCGGTGGAGACGGAGTCCTACGATCACGGATGGAAGGACGACTCATACTTGAAGCGGTGGCACAACCAGGAATGCGCACCACTAAGGCCACGGGCTGCGCCGTGGTCCTGCGTAGGGGGTACTCCGACAGACATATCATGCGGACGTGGACTCCACCTCCACGACTGGCAGGACGAGGACTTGCGGTCCGCGTACAGAGGGGAGCGATAGATGTGACGTACGTGGCGCTCTACTACCCACCGCAGCCTCGTTCCCACCGTGAGAACCGCATCTACCACGAGACGGTGCGCGAACTCACGGACTGGTGGCGTTCTATCATGGTTCAGTTGCCTTGCAGGACGCCCCCCCTCTTCTACGCTGACTTGAACGACGGTTTGGGTGCGCAGCTCGTCGGTGGACAGTTGTATGGACCACCTTGCTCGGCTTTGGGCGACACGCGCACCCGCGAACACCGTCGACAGGGAGCGGGCGAACGGGTGCGCCATCTACCCACGGAGCAGCGGATGGTCTCCGCCACCTCGTTCGGCCCCTACGCCCCGACGTTCTATTCCTCCACCACGCCCCCTACGTGCAGCATGGTTGATTACTGGTTCCTCCCGAGAGGCTGGCTGGACCGACTGCAGCGGGCCCATATCGTGCGCAGCGTAGGCGACATCCTGCAACCCGTGCGAGGAGTACCACCACGGGATCCCATCCCCGTCCTACTGCAGCTCCAGTACAACAAGGACCCTGGGGACAGCGCCACCTCCTCGATTGAATGGTGGCGCTATGTTGGCTGCCACCGTGCGCGGCGAGGGCAAAGCGGCCTTCCTCGACGATCTGGTCACCCAGCTCCGTGACAGCGAAGCTCACCTTCGCGACTTGGCCCTACGCCCTGCGCCCGACGACTACTGGGAGGCCTTCGAGCAGCTGCTCTGCACGGTTAGCCACCGCCATTTCGCTAAACCTGCCGCCGCACCTCGCCCCCACGATTGCCAGGAACGCCGTCGCCTTCTCGAAGCTCGTGCCGCACTACGACGTGATCGTGCCAACTTACCACCCTCCGACCTCACGGGCGACGCCCTGGCCGCCATCGAGCAACAGCTGAAGGAGCTCACGAGACAACTCGCCAAACCACGCCGACGTGCTCTACTGGCTGCGAAGGAGGACCTGCTCGACCAGGTTCGCCAGGCGTGGAGGGACAGGCGGATGCACGAGGCGGCTCGCGTTTCGCGCCAGGCCGCTCGGTGCCGATTCGGCGCACGACACCGAGACGGACGGCGGCTGGGCTCCACCACACTCAGTAAGTCAGACTGGCTGGAAGTATGGCGCAAGGATGGTCCGCAGGGCGGCATGCGGGTGGAGGAGCTGGACTGGACGGCGTGGCGCCAACGGCGCGACCATCTTCCTCCCGCCACCCTGTCCGCTGCGGATGATAGTGAACGAACCTACCGTGCTGCGGAAGACTACGCGGCGTTGATCTCTTACTTCCGCAAGACGTCCAAGCGTCGGGCCGCCCCCATGAACACGGCCCCTGCGGAGATCTGGGACTTGTGCCTGTCGGCGGACAAGGAGACGCTTCCTGCGCGGCAGGAACCGGGCTTCGCTCCTCCCCCTGTGTGCATGGACATATTCAAGGAATTGATGTTGCTTGGGCTTTGGGCTCACTATGATCAGGCGCACTAACCTGGCCCCCCGTATACTGGTCACTCAGCGTGGGACATGGGCTTTGCAAGGGTAACTCTAAGCCTGGGGCGCTCGGCAAGCGCGCGATTCACTCGCTACCCGCCGTCAGCAAGGGCTTCTTCGCGCGCCGCCTCAAGATCCAGGTCCCGCTCCAGGCCTACGGCTTTGCTCGACACAAGCGTCGAGAAGGCGCTATTTTGGCGACGCAGTGCCTGTCCTGGCGCCTGCGCAAGTCTGGGGTCAGCTTCGCAAACACGATGAAGGACCTCTCCAATGCGCTCGGCAGCGCGGCTTGGCATTCATTCGACGAGGTAGTGGAGAACTGCGCCGAGCACGCCGACTGGGCCCTCTGCAAGGCCAGGTACGAGGACGGGGTCATCGAGACGAAGGCCGATGAGGGCACTTTCTACATGAAGCCGATGGTTGGCGGGATGATGGGCGACCCCTATGTTGTCTTTGCGCTCCTGGGCGCCATTGTCCGACCGATGCGCTTCTGGGCTGCTGGCATGGAGGCCAACCAACTTGGGATTGCTCTCTTGCGCGGGGCCCTGCCAGATGACGACGCCGTTGACCTGTCCCACTGTGCTTACGCCGACGATCTACACCGCACAATACCGCTCATGGTGGGTTCCACAATGCAGGGGGTTGCTGCGTCCCTGGCCAAGGCCGACGACATTCTCGACGCTGCGCTGAAGCTGGACGGGCTACAACAGAACCGCGAGAAACAAGTCACCAGCTTCCATGTCTGCGGAAAGCGAGCGGTGGCTTGCAAACAATGGATGAGCAGACAGGGAGCTGTTGAAGGCAAAGTACAAGACGTCGCCAGATACTTGGGCCCTGTGGTTTCTCCTACTCAGACGACCTCGCACACGCTGGCTCGCAGGTTTTCTGCGACGCATTCGGCCGTTTACAGTATTGGAGGAGTCTGGTCTTCGAAGATTCCGCGAAGGTGGAAGCGCACCCTGTTCCTTGCACTCGTCCAGAACACGCTGTTGTCCGCGATGGAGTGTTTCTGCTTGAGCGACCATCAGTACATCGTGGTGGACGCCCACCTTGCCAAGCTGGGCAGGATTGCGACGCGTGGAGGTGCGTCTTGGACGGGGCCCACTCACCAAGAAAGCTTGACCAACAAGCGCGTCTTGGATTTCTGGAACGTGGCCCCCTGCAAAGTGGAACTTCGGGCCAGGAGGCTCTCTTGGCATCAGTCTTGGGCCCGTTTCCCAGAAGCCAACTAGCAGATTTGGGCTGTCCTTTTCTCCCTCCTCGATTATGAGCCCGACCATTTCGACCCCTGCGAGCCCGAGTACGGCCTCTTCAACTATGCGTCGCCCTGGGCCCTCCAGATGCGGTCTGATCTCCACGCTGCTGCCGCCGCCTGCCTGGACCATTCGGACATCCTACTGGACCTCGCGGAGCCCCCATGGCACCTGTATACGTCCGAGGATAAGCGTAGGGAGTTCCTCGAGATAGACTCCGGTGAGTATCGGGCCTCTGTCTTCACGGCATGCGCGGCCCCACCGGGCTTGGAGGAGGCGGGGGGGGGTTCGTGCTCAGGGACCTCGAGGTGGAGGTGGGAGACGAGGAGGAGATGTACACGTGCACGCACATGCAGGATGGGACCCCTTGTGGGGCTACTTTTCGCACTCCCAAGGGTCTTACAGAACACCTTCGGCGTCGTCATCGTATTAGAAATGTGGCGCACATTCTCACACCATCTAACTCGTGCACCGTTTGCCAGAGGACGTTCGCGACCCAGATTGCAGCTAGCCGACGCCTCCAGAGTGCGATCCGACGCGGCCGATGTGATCCGAGTGAGACCTCTTCTATCACGGCCTTCCTGGAGCCTCAAATATGCAAGTGTCAACTGTGCGAGTTCGAGGGTGCCAACTACGACGACTTCCGTAAACATCTACTCGAGCATCTTCCCGTCCATGTCTCAGTACCGACACTTCATGCGCAGGACTCTTCTTCTCGCGGCGCTGATGGCCGCGGCCGCAGCCAGCTCATCCGCCTCTCTGGAGATGCCCGACTGGATGATGACGCCTGCCAAGAGGGTCGCGGACCCAGGATCGGGGGCGAAGGAGAAGAAGGGCCGCAAGGATTCGACGCAGCCGAAGGCCGATTCGATGGTGAACAGCTCAGCGAAGCTGGTGCTCAACCTGGAGATGAGGGCGGCGATGCTGGAGTCAGTGGTCTATCGCTCCTCTTTCGTGCACGAGGGCGCGGGTTCCCTCGGGGCGGAGTGCGTGCAGGCCAACAAAAAGTACGACGACGACTCCAAGTCCCTCAAGGAGAGACAGCGATCAGGAGAACACATCGACTGGAAGGCTCGGGGCGCCCCACAGGTCGCACTCTTCGCGGCAATCATCAAGCAGGCCATCGGTCAGCTAGCGCCCGAGGGTCGGGCACGCAACGCACAGGGCCATACTGCCATGACGGAGTTCTGGACGAAGGTCGTCCGTATGCAAACTCCTGCACAGTTGGGCTTGTTCGTGCTGCAGTGCCGCTACAAAAAGGCTCGACCGGTCAAGGAAGGTCAGGACGAACCTATGGAGAAGAGGGGAGTCCTCACGGCGGCGCTCAACACTCAGGATCTCGAGACTGCGAGGACGCTCTGGCCCATCCTGATGGAGCATCTGGTCAAGGTAGAGCAGCGCGGTCCCATTCCTGGAGCGGCCCCACGCGGTCCGACGGAGAGATGGCTGGGAGCGCATATAAAGTGAACCCGACATTACATGAGACCAGCGGTGGGGCTGCTGTGATTGAGGGCTCTGCGTTGAATGCATATAGCCAGTCTCACGACACGGTGATTGCCCGCCGCCTGCCGCCAGCCTTCTCGGCTTCCCCACTGGCGACTTCGGCTCGGCTCAGGGATTTGATTTCCAGGGGCGTCGTTTCTCGGGATGTCCTGGACCGCACCTTTGCTGCGCCTTCTTACGCGGACCCCAGGCCCCCGAAAGCGCCAGTGATGGTGGTGCCAAAGGCCGCCCCCACCAGTACTTAGGGAAAGGGAGGTGGTCGTGGGACTGGTCGTCGTGGGGGTCGCGGGCGGAGGGAGGGAGGGATTCTCGAATCTGAGGCGGCCTCGGCCGCCCCCTCTGGACAAAGTCTTTCCCCCCCTCCCCCCCCCGCCGTCGACGGGGGGGTGAGGTCTCTTCTCGCCCCATCGTGTTTGTCCGCGCGGGTACGTGCTGAAGCCTGGTCCTCTCAGCTGGGCATCTCCCTGGCTGCGCGCCCTGATGGGAGACCGCTCGGTAGAGGCGGCGCGGGTGGGCACCCGACTGGCCACCCGCCCCGCAGGGAGTTTCGAGCTTCAAACGCAGCGCGCAGGGCTCAGCGTCTCCTCGAGTTCGTGGGTTCAGGAGCCCCATTGCGTTATTCTGTTATATTATAGTATCCTCCTCCTGCTCCTGCTCCTTCTCCTCCTCGTGTTCCTCCTTCAGTCCTCCACCACATCCTCCCCTTCTCTTCCTCCTGGCACAAACTCAGCATGGCAAGGTGGGTGATGGCATGCCACAGTACACTGCAGACGTATGTGGCGTGTGGTGTTACGCGCACATGGTGGTAACGATGTTCACATAAGTGAATAAAGTGCATATCGAGACGTGTGTGTGTGTACATGTACATACATGTGTTCACATGTCTGTCTGTTTAGATCGGTACACGGACGGAGTTAAACTAGACGCAGGGGAAAACAGTGATTGGGAGACGGCGGGGGCAGAGAGAGATTGAGCACTCTCAGACGAAAACACGGCTGCGCGCCTGACTCTACGTTTCTTTATTGACCCCGCTTCCGAGGAGGAAGCGCGGGCAGGTTGAGAGCGGGCGCCACCGATCAAAGCACGACGAAGCGAGGGGGGCACGAGGGAGGGGGAAGGGGAGGGGGGACGAGGGGCCAGTGACGAGCTAGGTGCGTTCGCGTCATAGCTGACGCCCTACCCCTCCCTCCTCCTCACTCCTCCTCCTCCTCCTCCTCCTCCTCCTCCTCCTCCTCCTCCTCCTCCTCCTCCTCCCCTCCTCCTCCTCCTCTTCCTCTTCCTCCTCCTCCTCCTCCTCCTCCTCCTCCTCCTCCTCCTCCTCCTCCCCCTCCCCCTCCTCCCCCATCCCTTACCATGGCGCTGATCTTCTATATTTTCGCACAGCCAGATGCCGCAGTAGGGCATAGCATTATATGGCACAGCATGGTGTTGAAGAGCAACGCGTAGCCTGACATAGCATGGCGCGGCGACGTCCCGAAGTGGGGGGGGGGCGGCTTCTGCGGCCCAGAAAATCAACGAATCGGCACCGAATGTGGAATCACTTCTGTTGGCTGCTTCGGGGGGGGAGGGGGGGGCATTTTCTAGATGTGGGGGCAGATTTGGAAAGGGCCAAAAATCATGCCGTGGCATGGCGCTGGAAATAATGACGCCTGCGCTGCAGCGGGAGCACGATTCGGAGCGACTGGAAGCGCGGAGATGAGGCCAGCGCTGCAGCGGGAGCACGATTCGGAGGACGCGTAGCTTGACATAGCATGGCGTGGCGACGCCCCAAAGAGGGGGGGGGGGCTTCTAAAATCAACAAACCGACACCGAATGTGGAATCAATTCCGATGGGTTGGTCGGGAGGGCATGCTCTAGATTGTGGGGTCTATTCGGAAGAACCGAAAACCATGCCGTGACAGGGCGCTGGAAATAATGGCGCCAGCCTGCAGCGGGAGCACGATTCGGAACGAGCGGAAGCGCGGAAATAAGGCCACCGTTGTAGCGGGAGCACGGTTCGGAACGAGTGGTAGCCCGAAAATGGAGAAGCGTTTCAGCGAGAGCGGCATTTATATTATGTAGTTGTGCTCTTGATGCTATATATAACACAAACAAGAAACGACTCCCACGGAACCCTGTGTGTAAATAATAGTACGCGGAGAGGGGCTGAATCTTCATTGGACGTCACCAGGGGCGAGAGGAGAGTAACCCTGTGCTGCCGAGGTTAATCCCACAGGGATAGTAAAGTTCGGGGCCGCGGGGGGATTATAAATGTTGCCTAGAGGCCAGCATGTGGGAGGAGAAAGAGATGATGTTAAGGGGGCAGGGGGGAGAAAACGGAAAGAGAAAGAGAAGAGCAGACAGAAGAGAGAGAGAGAGAGATAAAGAGAACGCTGTTGGTTTCGCTTGAGACATCCTCGATAACGTCTTCGCGTCGTTTGATGTTGCTATCTCAACATAAGAAGGAAGTTAACCTCGATGGTGAACTGCTCACAGTGATAAAAAAGTTCGACCTCCGCGCCCCGCGCCCCTGACCAAACTCTTCTTGGCCGTGGATAATCAACTCTAGCGTGGAAAGGGGGGGGTCCTTTTTTATCATCGGCACAGGATTAGTGTTCATGTTGCGTAATTGTGGAACAGGGCGGGGGAGGAGGAGGAAGAGGAGGAGGAGGAGAAGGAGGAGGAGGAGGAGGACCAGTGGAAAACCAAGACGCATCAACGATGTTGCAGTAAACCATCCCTCAAAGTTCCCTCTTCATAGGTCTCTAGAAGAATGTATCTCCATTGCGGGAGGGACCCATTTGAAGAAAACCGTCTAAGAATATCACATCGTGCGAAAGCACCTTTATTGGGATTTCAACGCCGCGGATCAACGGGATCGCTGCGTTCTGCCAATCCTAAGTCGTGCCAGGCCACCAATCTTTGGACTTCAACACCGCGAATCAACGTGACCGCTGCGTACGGACGACTCTAAATCGCGCCATGCTGCAAGTGGTGGGACTTCAAACATACGAATAGTTGAGACTGGTGTAACCTTTTACGAGGAATGTGCGCGGCGCTCAGGCGAGAGCCACATGTTGAAAGGGAACCACCTTCAATATTAGAAACTGTGGGAATTGTTAAGACGAACATGCGCGGTGCTAAAGTGGGAGCCACATGTTGGAAAAGTAGGCGCCCACTATCCGCGAAATTGCTGTAAAAGTTTAAAGTGAGTGTGCACGCCCTCAAGGAGAGCGCCACATTTTGAAAACCGCCAGCCCCCCATCCGCGAAACTGTTCAGGCGACACGCCCGGCCAGCCCTACCGACACGTCTGGGGGCGCGACAGGGGGGAATCATTCATAAGGAAAAGGACTGAAGGAGGAACAGGAGGAGGGGGAGGAGGAGCACCGTGTGTGGTGGAGGAAGAGGGAAAGGAGGAGCAGGAGGAGGAGGGGGAGGAGGCGGAGGAGAAGGAGGAGGAGGAGGAGGTCAGAGGAGGCGAGCGCCGTGGTGCGGTTCAGCCCCTGGGGGGCAGCTGCTGGCTGTCCCTCCCCAGGCCCAGCTGTCCCCGAGGGCGCTCTGGACCCATCTCTCCCTTTAGCTCTTTCTCTTTCTCTCTCCTTTTCTCTCTCCCTCTCTCTCTCTCTATCTTTCTCTCTATCTCTCGTTCTCTGTTTCTCTTTCTCTCTCTCTCTCTCACTCTCTCTCTCTCTCTCTCTCTCGCTCTCTCTCTCTGTCTCTCTCTCTCGCTCTCCCTCTCTCCCTTGGGCGGCGGGGGGCAAGGAAGGGCAGCCCACGACGGGCAGGTGCAACCAGGCCCAGGCAGAGAGGCATCCATGGGCGGCCCCCCGGCGCCAAAACAGCGGGCCTGCACGGCGCCATCGTTATTTGCAGCAGGAGAAGGAGGAGGAAGAGGAGGAGGAGGAGGAGGAGGAGAAGGAGGAGGAGAGAAGAGGAAGACGAAGAGGAGGAGGAGAGAGGAGGAGGAGGAGGAGGAGGAGGAGGAGGAGGAGGAGGAGGAGGAGAGAGAGAAGAGAGGAAGAGGAAGAGGAAGAGGAAGAGGAGAGGAGGAGAGGAGGAGGGGAGGAGGAGAGGAGGAGGAGGAGGAGGGAGGAGGGAGGAGGTGGAGGAGGAGGAAGAAGAGGAGGAGGAGGAGGAGGAGCAGGAGGAGGAAGAGGACAGAGGGAGGAGGAGGAGGAGGAGGAGGAGGCGCTGGACCCCCCTCCCCTGGCGCGCGGAGCAGGTCAGGGGCAGCGCCGGAGGCGCCGCGAGGTTGGCCCCAGCGCAGATCCAAGAAATCTGCGCGAAGCTTCGAAAGCTTATGTTTATGCCGTCCTTGTGTCGTCGAATGTAAACAAAAAGCATACTAATAATAATAATATTAATAATAATAACAATAATTGTAAGACTAGTAATATTATTATTAGTAGTAATAATAATAATAAATAAATAAATAAATAAATAATAATAATAACAATAATAATAATACTAATAATAATAGTAATAATAATAATAATAATAATAATAATAATAATAATAATAATAATAATAATAACAAACCACAAAAAAATGTTTTGGCGCTGCGGCCACGCGCGCAGCAGCGCGGCGGAGTCAGGTTGGCGGGAGCGGCTGGCAGCGGCGCGGCAGGGCTCTCAAGGGCCCGCTTGGGACGTACGGGATTCACCCACAGGGAGCCACACTGCACGAGACTCACGGCCGCTCCATCGAATTCCTCGAAATCCTCGCTCCTCGATGTCCTCTATTCTCGACTCCTCGACCTCATCGAACACCTCGAGTTCCTCGATACCCCCGCTCCTCAACATCTTCTCCATCCTCGACCCCTCGATCCCCGGTATTCTCGAACCCTCGATATCCTCCATCCTCGACCCCTCGCGAGCCCTCCGTGCCCTCGAGGACGCCTGGCAACCGCGGCGGCGGGGGGGGGGGGGCAGCCGTGAGAGCGGGGCGAGGCAGGGGCCAGCGGGGGAGGGAGGGGAGTGGAAGACGGGGAGGAACGCACTAAGAGAAACATTTGTCCTGCAGCGGCGAGGTGGTGGCCGTCTCTTACGTGCCGTTTCGCCTGTCGGGGCGCGGGCCTTCCCCCCTCCTCCAACGCCCCCCCCCCCCCCCAGACCAGATCTCGGCTGCTTTGGGCGGCTGGTTCCTGGCGACTGGTCAGGGCCCATCCCCCCAGTCTGCCTGCGCGACTGGCAGAAGCAGATCGGCGGAGCACCGGCCCAGACCCACACCCGCCCCCCCCCCCCCCATCCCCCGCCCATTCGGCCCAATGTCGAAACCAAGAATTCGTTAAAGACTTTGTTTCCTACGTCAGAGCGTGAATTACCTACCACGCTTTCGCTTCCAGACAAAACCAAGTCATACCACGCGCCTCCTCGTCAAGCGGCCTGACCAGCGCAGGCCGTAGTTTGTCGTCGCCCGGCATCTCTTGGAAGCGATGGTGGTCAAAAGCGAGGTAGGTTTGCTTGCGCCCTACTACGATCAGAAAAGCATCGGGCATCCGGCTCGGGCATCGGGCCCAGAGGCTCGGGCCCGGGTGTTCGCGGCAGGGCATCGGGCTCGGGCACGGGCCCAGAGGCTCGGGCTCAGGCATCAGGCATCAGGCTCGGGCATCAGGCTCGGGCATCGGGCATCGGGCATCAGGGCATCGGGCTCGGGCGTCGGGCATCAAAAAAGAATCAGGCATCAGGCTCGGGCATCGGGCCCAGAGGCCCGGGCCAGGGCTCGCGGCAGGGCATCAGGCTCGGGCACGGGCCCAGAGGCTCGGGCCCGGCTTCGCGGAGGGGCCCGGGCTCGGGGCCACGGGCTCCGCGGCCTGGCGCGCTCGGGCTCGGGCTCGGGCGCCCGAGCTCGGGCCGCAGAGGTGCTCGCGAGCAAACAGCGCGCACCGAGATGTCGACTCCCCGGCACACGATGTGCGAGATGAAAAAACAGAGGAAAAAAAAAAGCGAGCAGCCGAGCAGAAGCCGGGAGGGAGGCGGAGGCGCCCGGGCCCGCCGCGCGCCCCCGCAGCCGCGAGGGCGCAGGCCCCCGAAGCCGCGCGCCGCCGCGGCGGCGCGGCCGCATGGCGGCCGGCGGGAGGGGCGCGGGGGCCGCCGGCAGCTGCCGGCCACGGGCAGGCGGTGGGGCCGAACAATTCGACGTCGTCGGGTCCCTGAGAGACTGTTGTCGACAGCCTCTGGCGCGCAGCGGCAGCGGGGGGGGGAAGGCCTCGACCTCCCCCCCCCCCCCCCCCTCCCCATGCCGGTGCGCCCTCGCGCAGCCGGCCACGGGCAGGCGGTGGGGCCGAACAAATCGACGTCGTCGGGTCCTTGAGATCTGGACGCCCGAAATGGGTACCGAAAAAGTGGGCACGATGCCTCACAGCAAATGTTGTCCCAAAGCAACAGCGGCCGCTGTTGGACAGGCGGCCCTCTGTCTCAAGTGGGCACAGGCCGCGGCGGCGTGGACAGCGAATCCTGTCCAAATGGAACAGGAACTGCTGTTGGGCATTGTACCCGTTCTTTCAATACCCATTTCGGGCGTCCAGATTGAGAGATTGTTGTCCACAGCCACTGGCGCGCAGCGGCAGCGATCGTATGCGTGGAGCGGGGGGGGGGGGGAAGGCCTCGACCTCCCCCCCCCCCACACATGCGGGTGCGCCCGCGCGCAGCCTGTGGCAATCGCGGCGCGCCCCCACCCCGACGTGCCCACCCCACCCAGGCATTACCGCCCCAACCAGCCCCCCCACACCCACCCTGATAACAAACATGATTGGAAATAATGGGAAGAGCATCCCTTGACATGCTCCCGTTGTTTTAAACTTGCTCTGATTATAAATACAAATATAGGTTTTGAACACACACACACACACACACACACAAACAAACAAACAAACAAACAAACAAACAAACAAACAAACAAACAAAAAGAACGACGGGACTTGTTCCGCCATTTGCGGCCTCAGGGGGCCTTCTACTGGTCCTGGGACCGTCAGAAAACGACTCTGGATGAAAGCAAGGGCCCGCGGACGGGGTCCAGACCTCTGGGGAGCCACGTTGTGAACAAAAACACTACGTCAGGGGCCTTGGGATCTTCGACCCCCCACGTCGGCAACACGATGTCCAAGCTCAGTGGAACGGCACAGATGTTGTGTTGCTTCTGTGGTCGCGAACATGGAAGGTTCTGGATTAGGCGGCAAGCGGCTGGCTAGTTGGCACAGTGGGAGCATACATCGAGAAGGAATAAGGATACGGCTGAGGAAAAAATGCATCAACAGCGCTACAACGAAGAACCGAAATCCCTCCCCTCCACCCCCTGGCCTTAAAATTGGAATGCATTGCGATCAAGATCTTGGGTTCAGATTTCTTCCGGCCGCTCATCTCCAGACCATTTGCTCAATAGTAAGGCGGGGGGGTGGGCGCGGGGGGAGTTCGAAGTGGTCCCCCAATTCGTGATGCCAAGTTTTTTCCTTGAACGGTCGGATCGGCATTTCGGAGAGAGAGAGAGAGAGAGAGAGATCCGATATCGGCCAGATTCGAGGCCCACGATTGTTGCTCGCTGCCAGTTTCCGACGTGCTGCTGGTGCGAATCTCGACCGACATTTGCCACCCTCTGGAATGCTCGGGTCGGCGTTTCGGAGAGTGAGCCGATATCGGCCAGATTCGGGGCCCACGACTGTTGCTCGCCGCAAGCTTCCGATGTGCAGCTGGCGCGAATCTCGGCCGACATTTACCACCCTCTGGAATGCTCGACGTCAACGCCATCGTCGTCGGCGTCGTCGGCGTCGTCGTCGTCCTCGGCGTCGTCGGCGTCGTCATCGTCGGCGTCGCCGTCGACTTTTCGGAGGGAGCGAGCCGGTGTCGGCCAGATTCGGGGCCCCCGAGTGGCTGGAAGCTTCCGCGCTCCCCGCTCCCGCCATTTCAAAGCACCACCAACGGCGAGAAGTCGCTCCCACACGCCGCCCCGCCTTCTCGCAACGTGTTGGTGTTAGTTGATCCCTCTTCCAACCTTCCCCCTTCTTGTCCTCTGCATCCTCCTCTCTGATGTCGCTCGTCGTCGTTGTGCCGTTTCTCCGTCGTCGTTCGTCTTCGTCGTTGTCGTCGTCGTCGGCAGTTACCTTTTTCCATTATACCTGGACCTCGTGTCCCTCCCCAGACGCGCGCGAGGCCACCCTGAAATCCAAGAATCCTCCTCTTTGACTGAGGATTATCAGATGGTTGTCTTTCAATGCGGCACTTCCTGCAGTAAAGCGAAGCTCTTGTAGGGACCTACGAAGAGGGAACTTGGAGGGAGAGCCTATTGCAACATCGGTGACGCATTCTGGGTTTTCACTGGTGCTCCTCCTCCTCCTTCTCCTCCTCCTCCTCCTCCTCCTCCTCCTCCTCCTCCTCCTCCTCCTCTTCCTCCTCTCCTCCTCACATCCCCCTCACTCCTCCTCCCCCTCCTCCTCCTCCTCCTCCTCCTCCTCCTCTCCTCTCTTCCTCCCTCTCCTCCTCCTTCCTCCTCCTCCTCCTCCTCCTCCTCCTCTCCTCCTCCTCCTCCTCCTCCTCCTCCTCCTCCTCCTCCTCCTCCTCCTGCCCCTCCTGTATCGTCTGTGCGAATGGCGCCCAACTGACACCGACGACGTATCACGGGCATCTCCCGCCTACGCCCGCCCCTCCGTGACCTCCACGCCGACTTCGACAGCATTCCTTGAGGGCTCCAGCCCACCCGCGCTGGCCTCATAGGCACCCCCCTTCGGCGGACATCGGCGCGCTTACTGGCGTGCCTGCTTCCTGCCCCGCCTGCCCTCGTTCGGCGGCGAAATCCGAACTCTGCCCTCGCCGATCAACGATTCGGAGAACGCGACAGGCGGGGGTAGGGTTCGGAATTCGTCGCGCACGTGGCGAAATCCGAACCCTGCCCCCGCCACCTGCTCGTTCGCCGGCGCCCTCGGGATCTTCGAACTCCGCCAGGCGGCGCGGTGTTTGCAGCAGCTCGCGCCGCGGGCGCGGGGGCGGGGCGGCGATGGCGGCCGCGGCGTGGCTCGCCAGTTCCCAGGCTTCGCGGGCAGCCTGGCCCATCCGAAAGAGGGTCGGGGGAGCAGCAGCGGCAATTGGGGAGGAGCGGGGAGGCAGAGAAGCGAGTCGCAGGAGGAGGAGACAGGAGGAGGAGGAGGAGGAGGAGGAGGAGGAGGAGGAGGAGGAGGGAAAGGAGGAGGACGTTCGACGATCTCTATAGCCGCGAGGAAGCAGTAACCAGGAGGGGGAGGAGGAGGAGGAAGAAGAAGAGGAGCGAGCGAGGAGCGCAAGGAAGAGCGAAGGGGAAGAGGGAGAGAAGGGAGTTGGAGGAGAAGAGGGGAAGCGAGAAGCGAGAAGAGGAGGACGGATCCGAAAGAGGAGCGAGCGAGGAGGAGGAGTATGGGAGACGACGAGGAGACGGAGGTGGAGCTGCGAGAGGGAGGAGGAGGAGGAGGAGGAGGAGGAGGAGGAGGAGGAGGAGGAGGAGGAGGAGGAGGAGGAGGAGGAGCGAGAGGGCCGAAGGGGAGCAGGAGGGAGGAGCGAGGAGCGGGGTAGCGGGGAGTAGAGAAAAGTAGCGAGAGGGAGGAGAGGGAGGAAGGAGGAGAGGGGGAGGAAGAAGAGGAAGGGGAAGAAGGAAGGGGAGGAGGGGTGGAAGGGAGAAGGAAGAGGAGGATGAAGAGGAGAGAAGGAGGAGACGATAGGAGGAACAGGAGCGGGACCAGGAACGGGAAGTGGAACAGAAAAGCAGGAGGGGGTGCGAGGCGAAGAAAGGGGGAGGGGAAAAGGAGGATGAGAGGAGCAGGGGGAGAGGAAGAGGGAGGATGGGGGAGAGAGAGGGAAGGGTAGAGGGAGGATGGGGGGAAGGGGGAGGGGAGGCGGAGGGGAGTTAGGAGAGGAGGAGGGAGGAGGAGGAGGAGGAAGAGGAGGAGGAGGAGAGAAGGAGGAGGAGAGGGAAGGGGGAAGGGGAGGGGGAGGGGGAGCGGGAAAGGGGGGAGGGGGAGGGGGAGGGGAAGGGGAAATTGCAGTGGGAGGGAAGCGGGGGGGAAGGGGGAGGGGGAAGCGGTAGGGGGAGGAGGAGGAGGAGGAGGAGGAGGAGGAGGAGGAGGAGGAGGAGGGAGGAGGAGGAGGAGGGGAGGAGGAGGAGGAGGAGGAGGAGGAGGAGGAAGGAGGGAGGAGGAAGAGCGGAGGAGAGGAGGAGAAGGAAGGGGGAGGAGGGAGGAGGAGGAGGAGGAGGAGGAGGAGGAGGAGGAGGAGGAGGAGGAGGAGGTGCGCGATAGGAATTCAGGAGGGGGAGGCAGGGAAAGGGGAAGGACTCTGGAGGCCGCTGTTTGCCGTCCCTCCCCAGGCTGCGCTGTCCTCAGGGTGCTCTGTGTTCTGGACCTTGTTGTCTCTCTCTCTCTCTCTCCCTCTCTCTCCCCTTTCCTCCCCTCCTGGCAGGGGCAACTGGATGCGGCACCCTGGTGCCAGACCGCGCGGGGCGGCACGGCGTTATAGAAGGAAGGAAGGAAGGAAGGAAGGAAGGAAGGAAGGAAGGAAGGAAGGAAGGAAGGAAGGAAGGAAGGAAGAGAGAGGAGGAGGAGGAGGAGGAGGAGGAAGTGGAGGAGTGGGAGGTGGAGGAGGAGGAGGAGGAGGAGGAGGAGAAGGAGGCGCCGTGGTGCCCGTAGCTCCTGCGTATCTCCCCCTCTTCCCGCCCGAGGACAGTGAGCGGCCGCCGCGCGCGCTCGAGCGGGAGCCGCCGTCCACGGAGTGGTGGGCTTCCATCATCATCATTATCACCATCCTCATCATCATCAGCATCATCAGCATCATCATCAGCATCATCATCAGCATCACCATCATCAGCATCATCATCATCATCATCAGCATCATCATCAGCATCATCATCATCTTCATCTTCATCTTCATCATATTCATCACCATCAGCAGCATCACCACCATCATCATCATCATCATCATCATCATCACAAGCATCATCAGTTGTAGCATCATCGTCAGCATCACCATCATCGTCTTCATCGTCGTCAGCGTCATGGCTCCTTCTCCGCCATCCCCTCCCCCTCATTAGCATCCTCAACATCCTCATTAGCATCCTGCTCGTCATCATCAACCTCATCATTAGCAGTATCATCGTCATCGTCGTGGTGATTCCACGTGGCCATGTTGTTAGGCAAACAAGGTTCCAACTGCCAAAAGGCTCATTGGGAGGCGTTTGTTGCCCAGAGGCTCCGGCTCGGGTGCTTCTCCCTGAACAGCGAATGCCGTAAGGGGTCCGCATTATTTCGAGAAGGGTCTCCGTGCTGGTGCAATTTGAATGCCTATGGGTTTGTTTGTGTGTTGGCCTTGTTTGTGAATGCTGCACCGATGGTGACCTATTACACCGTCGGCTTCGTTGCTCAAAAACGGCCGAAATACGCGACACCATGCTTCCACATTCCGTTATTGACGTCACGTCTCCCCTGGATCGCAAGAGATATGTATTCTGATGAGGCAACCCGGTGCTCCATCTTCACCCGTGGCCACCAGAGGGTAGCGTGGTACATCTTCATGCGGTCTACCAAGTGATGCGCCCTTCTTGGAGCCATCATCACATGTGATGTGTTCGTTGATGACAGTTGCGCTAAGCAGGGGCGCAAGCAGCATCACCGAGCTGATTGGAGATCGGGGGCTTAGTAGTGCTCGGTGCTCTGGCCAGGATTTAGTAGGATGGTCGGCCGCGCGTAACCCCAGACCTCGCCAGGGGAATATGGATGCCACCATGCTTCAAGCGAACAGATCTTTATGGTATCTTTATGGCCAGGACAGTATTCATGAGCAGCCAGTGAGTACAGATTATTGTCGGCGCTCGCAATACGTGGGCACAAAGTTGCCCATCAGGGGTCGAGCAACGGGCGTGCGGCCTGAAAAAGGTAGGGCTTCTACCGATCCGGACTCGCATGAGCGACTCTCGGACGACCCGGCTTCACACCTCTGGAAATGCACAGCAGGACGCAGCATCAAGCGCGGGGGCTTCTACGCTTCCTTGACAGGGGTTCCGCCGAGATCCAGCTCGCAACGCAGGCGAGTGGGGCCCAAGGGCCCAATTACCTGCCTTTTGCGGCCGCCGTCATGGCGAGGTTCCCTTCTGATGCCCTACGTCGGCAGCCCTTCTAGGGCTTCCCATATGGGGTTCACGTGGAGGCGATCGACTGGATCCCAGGTGTTTCGACACAGCTGGGAGGGCCCCTCAAGGACATGAGAGTACCCCGGCTCCTATCTGTCCTTCTTCTTCCTTCACCAATCGCCATCTCGGTTGAGGTAGTGATGCACTGGAGTGAGGGCTCTGCCCTATTGAAACAGGGCTTCGTCTCTTCTTCCCGTCATCATCATCATCATCAGCAGCAGCATCATTACCATCATCACCATCATAATCATAAGCATCATCAGCAGCAGCAGCATCATCATCATCATCAGCATCACCATCAGCATCAGCATCATCATCATCAGCATCATCATCATCATCATCATCATCATCATCATCATCATCATCATCATCATCATTAACAGCATCATCATCAGCAGCAGCATCAGCATCAGCATCAGCATCAGCATCATCAGCAGCATCATCATCAGCATCATCATCATTGATACCATCATCATCATCACCATCATCATCATCGTCATCGTCGTCGTCATCGTCGTCGCAATCGTCGTCAAATTCACCAGTACCATTATCATCAACATTATCACTACCATCAGCTGCATCATCAGCAGCATCAGCATCAGGATCAGCATCCTCATTATCATCATCAGTATGATTGCCATCCTCATCATCACCAGCATCATCGTCATCGCCATCGTCATCATCATCATCAGCAGCAGCAGCAGCAGCAACAGCAACATCCTACGGAACCAAGAGCAGGATCGGTTCCCTGACTATTCTCCCCCTTCCACAGCGCCCCCTCCCGTACGACTACCCTTCATCTTTTGCTTGCGCGGGCCATGCGCGCAGCTACGCCATTCCCTTCAAGTTGTCCGTGGCCCATTTCCAGGCATAGCATCAGAATGAGTTTCGCCAGTCCACGATTGGAAGCGGTTTCGTGATAGTTCGTGGTCTTGCAGAGCTTGTTGCCGAAGGTGCAGACCTGAGCACCCACCTCAGACAACCGTGCGCGCATGCAGCAGCCCTTATTGATCATTCTTCCGAGTCATGAAGACCAGTCACGGCCAAGACAGTACATAGCTCGTTTCCTTTAAGTGCGACTGCGCATGGCAGAACCAGCGTGTTGTTAGGCTTCCTGCATACACCCGCTTGGACTACTGTGTACGGTCAGGAACGTCAAATTAGCGTGTCGCGCCGCTGGTTCTGGACCACCACCCTGCGGCGCTACACGGTAACCACGTCCCAGCCCCCGAACGTCGACGGCCCGAGTTGTTGCCAGCCTCCCACCCCGCGGAGCGTCTGCTGAAAAGGAATCGTGGCTTCCGCTCACACGGCTGCAAAATCTTCAGCCGTGCCCGCGAGATCACGAGGCGGGAGAGATGCTCCACGCAAGGTCCGTGATGCCCGTGTATGGTATGGGGACGTTCACGCGGCGCGCGCCCGCGTCTTCGCACATGTGCGCGCGTGGCCGTTCGTACTCTATCGAACCCATTTGCGGAGCTGTAGGGAAAGCTTATGCGCCTGATCACCCTCCTCCTCCCTCCTCATCCTCCTCTTAATTCGTTTTTCCCTAATGAATAACTCCTCCCTGTCGCACCCCCAGACGTGTCGGTAGGGCGGGCTGGGCGTTTCGCTTGAGACCCCACCATGTATGACCTTGAAGCTTGAAATCTGCCACAGTTTCAAAGATGGAGGGCGGCGGATTTTCAAAGTGTGGCTCTCGCTATAGCGCCACGCCTATTCGTTTCGAAAGTTTGCAAGATTTTCAAAGATGGAGGGCAGTTTGCTTTCAAAATGGGGTTCTCGCCTTAGCGCCGCGCACATTATTGCTAAGGCCTTACGGCCAGTGCCGCCGACCCTGGATACCTCGGCCCTCGAGGGTGACGGGATGCGTGATGAGACGTCGGAGGTAAATGAAGACGTGGCGGAGGAGGAGGAGGAGGAAGAGGAGGAGGAGGAGGAGGAGGAGGGGGAGGAGGAGGGGGAGGGGGGAGGAGGGGGAAGAGGAGGAGGAGGAGGAGGAGGAGGAGGAGGAGGAGGAGGAGAAGAGGACGAGGAGGAGGAGGGGGAGGGGGAGGGGGCAAGCTAGGTGCGCTCGCGTCATATCTGACATCCTACCCCTCCCTCCCATCCCTTACCATGGCGCAGATCCCCTCTCTACTCGCACAGTCGGATGTCAAGCAGGGCGATGATCCCGAAAGGGTACGCGATGCATTGTAGAGCACGGCATGGCATGGCGTAGAAGAGCACCGCGAAGCGTAGTATCAACCTGGCATTGCATTGCATGCCGTGGCATGGCACGGGAAATGACGCCAGCGCTGCAGCGGGAGCACGAGTCGAAACGAGTGGAAGCACGGAAATGAGGCCAGCGCTGCAGCGGGAGCACGAGTCGAAACGAGCAGAAACACGGAAATGATGCCAGCGCTGCAGCGAGAGCACGATTCGGAACGAGCGGGGCCCGAAAATGAGGCCGGCGCCTCAGCGAGAGCAGCATTTTGGAAAAAAATGTTGGCGAAAGCCTAACTATCGGGAAGGCTTCCCGGGCGCCAGAAGCAGAAATTCAGCATTCTCAGAAGAAAAATGTGTATTAGCATAGCCTTTTTTCGGTGCCGCCTCGGAACTCGATTTTCCGGCGCCAGCCGGAACCGGCTCCGGACCCGGCCCGGGCGCCGGCCCGGGCGCCGGCTCGGGCGTCCGGCCTGGGCGCCGGCTCGGGCGCCGGCCTGGGCGTCGGAATCGGCCCGGGAGGCCTCCCGGGCGCCGGAAGAAGAAATTCAGCATTTTCAAAAGAAAAATATGTATTAGAATGGCCTTTTTTCGGCGCCGCCTCGGAACTTGATTTTCCGGCGCCGGCCGGAACCGGCTCCGGACCCGGCCCGGGCGCCGGCCCGGGCGCCGGCTCGGGCGTGCAGCCCGGGCGCCGGCGGAAATGATGCCAGCGGTGCAGCGGGAGCACGATTCGGAATGAGCGGGGCCCGAAAATGAGGCCAGCGCCTCAGCGAGAGCAGCACTTTGGGGAAAAGTGCAAGCGAAAACCCAATCCGGGGAAACCTGTGTAATTATCCCGGCAAAGCAACCTAACAGCGATGTGTAGAAGCATATCTGAAAGCATTCCCCTTAAGATTCAGATGAAAATCCATTTGTCGAATTCTGCTGTTCTCGCAGTCGTAGTCGCATTCGCGATGACAGTCGCAGCGGCAACGGCAGTCGCAGTCACAGCCTCAGCCTCAGCCTCAGCCTGCCTCAGCCTCAGCCTCAGCCTGCCTCAGCCTCAGCCTGCCTCAGCCTCAGCCTCAGCCTGCTTCAGCCTCAGCCTCAGTCTTCCTTCAGCCTCGGCCTCAGCCTCAGCCTGCCTCAGCCTGAGCCTGCCTCAGCCTCAGCCTCAGCCTCAGCCTGCCTCAGCATCAGCCTGCCTCAGCCTCAGCCTCAGCCTGCCTCAGCCTCAGCCTCAGCCTGATTCAGCCTCAGCCTCAGTCTGCCTTCAGCCTCGGCCTCAGCCTCAGCCTGCCTCAGCCTCAGCCTGCCTCGGCCGCAGCATCAGCTTGCCTCAGCATTCAAAATGTGGCCCAGGAATAGAGTTCTGGGAACTAGAAGAACACGAAGTGGCTTACAGTTGGCTCGGGGCACTCAAAATCATGCCCAGGAATGGAGTTCTGGGAACTAGAAGAGCACGAAGTGGCCTACAGTTGGCTCCGGGCATCCAAAATGCGGCCCGGGAATGGAGTTCTGGGAAATCGACGAGCACGAAATGGCCTACAGTTTGCTCCGGGCATCCAAAATGTGGCCCGGGAATGGAGTTCTGGGAAGTCGAAGAGCACGAAGTGGCCTACAGTTGGCTCCGGGCATTTAAAATGTGGCCCGGGAATGGAGTTCTGGGAGCACCAAGAGCGATTTTGCGAGGATGTCCCAAGCGATTTCGGCTTCGACGGCAGCCTCCCCGGGTCCCGCCCAGACCCCCCTAAGGAGTCATGATGCTCTCTTTTGAGACCACTAGAAACCTATCAGCAAGAGCTGTTAGGTAAAATTATCCCGGCAAAGCAACCTAACAGCGATGTGTAGAAGCATATCTGAAAGCATTCCCCTTAAGATTCAGATGAAAATCTAGTTGT